>JAJHUR010072516.1:15493-73441 GCA_027495735.1 Lutjanus campechanus | reverse complement strand
TGTGTGTGTGTGTGTGTGTGTGTGTGTGTGTGTGTGTGTGTGTGTGTGTGTGTGTGTGTGTGTGATGGTCTGTTCTGTCACGCGTTGCTAGAGTGATGGAGGGCACCACGGATCAGTGGTCAGACAGACTACGTCTTGGCACAGTAGTCAGTGGTCCATCTGATACACATCACACACACATAAGCACGCACACACTCATACTCACTGGCACACTTACAAATGAAGGCTAGGGCTTAATTTAAACTTGCATACTCAAAGGTTTTAGCTAGAGTGTCACAGTTTACATAACCTGCCACAGTGGATCTAGCACAGAGGCGGCTGTGAGAAAACCTGGTTCACTGAGAATGTGACAATAACATGTATTTTACATCGTCTCTCCAAAAGCTACGAGCTACCAGAAGAGTTTCGACTTTGAATTTAAACAAACTCGAGTATTTAAGTCAGTCTGTTGACATATCCAACCATTATGTTTGCATCCATCTCAAATACCCTCAAATAGTACACTCACTTCCCAGGTTATGAGGTACGCCAAGTCTAACAGTCCTGCAGAAAGTGCCGCCATCATGAAATCTTTGCTAAACATTTTGCTAAGTTAAATATTTTATATGTAGGAAATAAATATTCAGTATCTAGCAGAATGCTACCACACTTTTTAGATGCCTTCTAATCACTGTGAACTAAACATGCTCCTGCATATCTTGATATATAAGCTAAAGTAATGAATGCAGTTTTTGCATATGCTTCACTTCAGAGTGACTCGGTGTTGCTGCAGGAGTCATACAGCCAGTGTTTGAGCATAGTTAAATTGAATGTTGACATTATATCTTACAAAGAACACTGCATACCCACTTAGTCATGACATAATTCTCAAGTGCCGCCAATCATCCTGGCAGGTCAGTCATTTAGCACAGTGGGGCTAGAGGAAATACTGGATATTTAAGTGGCTAATTATGTGAAGAGCAACTACGAGGATATATTTTTTCATTTTACTCCTCCACTCTTTCTTTGTGAGAAAGGTTTCCCCATGCAATTACCAATAAGTCTACAGCGAGACAAGCTAACCGTAAACAACAATTGTTACATGAAGACTTTTAACAACAGTAAACAAAGTGAAGAATTAGTATGGTAAAATGGATTGGAGAAGGAAGTCATTAAAGCTGATGCATGGAGTATATTAAAATAGACCAAAGAAATGTCTAGAAGTGCAAGAAAATGGACTCTTCGGAGCCTCTTACGGTTAAGCAGCGACACGAAGCGCAGTGTCTCAGTGGTTTAATGTGTGTCATTAACTTCGTGAACTTGCAGCCAATGGAACAGGCCCTCACAACACTACAAGCCCAGATTAGGCCATACATCAGAGAGTGTTGGAGAGCGGATCTCTTTCAGTCCCCACTAATCGCATTGAGCAACTCTCTCTCTGTTTCGCGTGCGCCCACTGCCCCCTCTCTTTCTCTCCACTCTGTATCTGCTGATCCCTCTGCACAGTCCAGAAGAGAGCTCTCTTTGTGCTGGTGCTGGCAGGCAAACAGAAGCAGAGAGATGGATATGGCTGAGAGTGACCTGATTCTGCCTCAGTGCCTGGCCTCTGTCCAAATACAGGGACTCTGCTCTCCTGTCCCTCCGTCTTCAGGGAGGAACCCCCCGTCTTTCTCCTCTGTTGCTACGCTGCGGGACGCTGGCTGGAATACCTACCAGACCTGAGCAAGAATTGAGTTTGTAAATACAAGTCATTTGAGATGTTGGTTGCTGTTAGTGACTTAGTGGTTCTTCTGATTTTGCACACATGTTCAGATGTGTACATGTTCAGATGTGTACATGTGTGGGGAGAAATAATCACAAGGGTTATACAGAACCGTCCTCTAATAAGGAAGATACCACGATTACTCTGGTACATAGTTGGAGACAGAAGTATACAGTGTTGATCAGATTAAGACCTCTCTGTAGGTTAAAGGTTAACACCGTTATGGCTTCAATTAAACAATGAAGAATTAAAGCAAACAAGTAATGGATAATGCACAGTGAGCAGGTCATTATTGGTGCAGGACCCTGATGTGAAGTGGAGGAGGGGCCTTAATAGGCTCATAATCTGCTCATTACATGGTTACTTAATATTTTGTGTCAAATTAACAATTTAGAAATAATTTTATGGATTACATTTTTTTCATGCTTTTCCAGAGTCTATGAGGAAGAACTGCATCCATAGCAACGGTCTATTGTACATGGCAATGGGCTTTTATACAGAAGTAACAGACCTTAGAATGCTGTAGTCGACCAATCAGAATCAAGTATTTAGCAACGCCATATAATAATTACTTATAACTTCTCACATACAACTAATGGTACATAGGGATGGAGGTGTTTGAAGGTATTGAGGGTCATTTACTGGTTCCCATACTTTTTCACTTTAATGTGTTTATAGAAATGGAATGAAAGCAAAAACAGTGAGGATTGAGCCTAAATTAAACGCCCAAATAATCTTAGTTAAAGACAGCAGTCCTTTGTGGTCTGTACAATTTGTCTAACTGTGCGAGGGGTTGGCACCACAATTTTATTCCTAATTGCAAATATCTTGGAACATTTTACTGAGTCCTTCAAGCATTCAGAATTTGTGTATATGCAGAAGTTAATCAAATCAAGTCTGTGCGTACAAACCTCTCATGAATGAGATCCTTGGAATGTAAAAGACGGAGAAAGAAGATGAAAAATCTTCCTCAAGGTCTACATTTAGTGAGTGTTTGCCAGTGCTTGGACAACATGCAAAGCTTTGGCCATCAGAAGTTAAAACAGAAAGGGTGGATAGAAAAAGACACAAAAAGTTGCAACCCTCTGAGTTTGAAAATGCATTAATGAGATGGGTTCAGAAAAAGAAAGGGGGCATAAAATGTGATAGAAGCGGTGACAGCAGTGTCTTATTGGCAGACAATGTCAAAGGCTACACTGATATTACTTGGTATTCTGACTAGAGGCCGCTTTGGCATCACAACTACAAATGTCATGTTTTGGTGGTGGCGTAATGAAAACATGTCTGCTTCCTGAAAGGGACTGACAGAATGAAAGTATATTTCATTAGATTGCCGAATACGAGACAGAGATGGCGGCTGTGATTGGCAACCAGCAGAAATAATACAGCATGTGTCAGTGACAAGAGATGAACACACACTTACACACACACGCACACACACATTTTTACACATATAAAAACATCCTCTTCTCACACATGCATCTCCCCACACTTACGCAGTCACACACGAGCGTGTTGACAGAAGCTGACAGATAATGTGATTTTTTTTTTCTTTCATGATGAAAACCATTTTTACTTTTTTGGTAAAGTAATCAATCTTGGGAGAAATGGCTGCACCTTTATTATCTTTTGAGCCAGCATTCAATCATCGGGGCCCCAAATACTACAAAGTATTCCATTTAGTCTCTAATAGACCCTGTTAACCTTTGAACCCTGCTACAAGGAGGCTGCTTTATAACCGATGTCAACACAGAAAAAGTGTTATTTTCTGTCGCAAAAGCAAGTAATATTAACAAATGCATCGAAAAGCAGCTTTGAAGTAAGTGGACATTAGTTGAGATTAAGAGTAGGAGGAAAAAAATAGATTCTTTGATGCATCATGATTCTGTTTTGAAGTATTATGAAGCAGTGCAGAAAAGTCAAACGGATACTTGAAACCCAGTTCTCAACATTTTGGGCACCTGTAACAATCTTGTAATGATGGGCTACACGTTCCTTACAGCTGAACCAGTGGCATGGTGGAACATAACAGACGTGTGTGATGTTTACGTGTTAAGCTTAGGGTCCTTCTTGAGTTTTGGTGAGGATGGGTGAGCATCAGCAGCGGCATATAAATACATCTGACTAGCAGCCCCTGGCTGAAAAGCGTATGGAAGTATTTTGGCCTCTGTAAAGCTAAAGGGAAAAGTTACTGGGGTAAGAGCCACACTGGATGTAAATTGTGTGTAACTAAACTAATTATTGGATCATTACAGATATGCAATGTTTTAAAAGAAGCAAGTAGTCACCCTGAGAAAAAAAAATTACATGTAGAAATCAAAAAATTTGATGCATCATGATACATCGATCTTCTTATTATTGAATTGTTGCCTTCTGAACAGGAGTCGAATTGTCGCTCAGAAAGGAACGTAGAGTAACATTGCAAAGCAGAGCGATATTTCACTGTGATTTTACCGAGTGACCCTGGCTCTCATCACGGCGCCATTAATCTCGCAGTGAGCCACCACAAGACTTGTAGGACACAGAGTGTGTTCTTGACAACAGCTCATTCTGAAAAGGTCGCGGTGCAGAGAAGGCAAGGAAAAATGGTCCACTTTAGTATGTTTTTGTTGTGCAGCATTATTCATCTTTGTTTACTCTCAGTCCCGCATTGTTATCTATCATCTCTCCTTCCTCTGTCCGTCTTCTGTTTGCTCCTTTTTGTCCTCATCTCAACCCTCCAACCATATGACACAAATCTTGACCCAAATTCAGGTCATCCCTATCGATCATTCATACCACTTCATATAACCCTCCATGTTATAGCCTAAAGCTCAATGTGGCCCAGACGAGCCGTGTTCCATTTGTCTAATGAAAGGCAGACCTCATATTTCCTCTGTGGCTCAGTCTGAGGCTTCTGATGATGATGGCCTTTAGTGAAAGGTTGTGAGGAGACACTTGGTGCTCGCGGGATTGATCGAGAGCCCAGGGGGTGCACTTCCAGGGCGGAAAAAAAAAAAAAAATGAAAATAAGACATAAACTAAAAGAGCCTCTGCCCCCCAGAGCATCCCACCTCTGACAGCTCAAACCACTAGGCAACTGAAGATTTGAAATGGTTCGATAGGTTTAAAGCCAAATGAAAGTCAAGATCTTATTGGTGCCTGTTCACCTTTTTTCCTCTGAAGCTTTGGTTGCAGATTAAGATGTTCCTGTGTAAGCCCCAGGTAATTTTCCATAAGCTTAAAGTTAGACTTTTCTCTTGTTTTGTTTCACCTGACATGTTCATTTATTGTTAGACATTAATTTAATTTCAGCTACCCATGTGTTTTCCTTATAATTAGCTGTTCTGAACCAGTGCTTGCCCAATCATTCATATCAGACCAATATTGCTTGTAATGTATTACAAGGGCTTCGTTTGAACATTGAAATCAGTCAGCAGGCAATTGCTTTTCATCAAGTCATTACATTAATGCTCGTATTTCATAACTCATACCCACTATCTCACCTTACTCCTGACGTTTTCTGCGAATTTTGAAAGAAAGTAAAGGCATTGTCTAGTGCCAAGGCATTTCTCCCCACAGCAGCCCACCACATTGCTAAGCTATTAATCAAGAGCAGTCCCCGCTTCAGTCCTAAACCCAGTGTTTCAAATCCATCCATATCCACAGAATAATGACCAATCCCCGGCGCCATTATTCTCTTATCAAAACCCATAAGTCATTCTGCCCACAGTGACTGGTATGAATATCCCCCCTGCGGGATAAAACGCACGTATGCAAACACAAAATGTAGAGAGGCCCAAAACATGAAACACGCACATCTGTATTTAATCACAAAATCACAGCCGCATGTCCGCACAGAAAGCATAACAGATGAGCTTCCATCAGGGGTTGTATTAGTCTCACAGCTAATACTGTTTTGTATATACGTAGATGCAATGCAGTGATTTGCCTCAGTGTGACGTTACAGCACTTCTTCTTTTTTTTTTTCAGTTCACTCGGTTCACTTTGAATCATTTCACATTGAATATCTTGCCGCACTGGCAATTCTGCAGTTGCTGTTGCATTGGGTGGACGGTGGGGAATTGTGCCTGACAGAGCAGCCTCTGGCACTATTACAGAGCAAGCGCCTGACTGCAGTCTTCTTCCATCTTCATCTCTCTCTTACTTGTTCCCACACTTGCCGTTTATTGCATGTGGACCAGCAGATGCACAAAGCATACAAATCCTCACACATTTTCTCGCACATCCGAACTGTTTCTCCCTTGTTGACCTAACCCCTATCCACAACTATAGGTACATCCTACACAAATAATCTCAGACACACTACTGTTTCTTATTTCTTCTTCAGCTCCTTTTTGCACTTGTAGGTTTGTATCTGGATAATCATGCTTTGTACAGCTAGCTTACCTCAAATCTTCCTCCCTGAGCACCTCTGTGACAAATGGCTCAATCCAAGAGAAGAATTCATGAAGTGTTGGGCTCAACTCTGCCCTTTTAATCTGTAGTAAAAACATTTGTATTTAGTATTAATAGCCCATCTAGGAGAGGACTCATAACAAAGTGCTCCACATTAACTAGAGAAAACGCAACCAATCAATGCTTTAGCAACAAAAGCCAACCATTGAATACTGCTAATAGCCTAATTCTCAAACCTGGACGAGCCCCCAGTAAGCAAATAAGGGAAGTACACAGGAACGATTAACTAAAACTGAAGGATTCTCCCAGGAGAATTTATGATTATACCATATAAATTATACAGAGGCTGAATAAACTATGCAAGAAAGCAAACCACTTTAAAGCAACATGATGTGGTGTCAGGAAACCTGGAAGCGATGGCCAGCTGCCTCCAATTCCTTGACAACCTCAACCAGTAGTCAACACACTGAAAGACAACACAAACTCACAACACAGAAAAAAAACAACAACAAAAGAACATGGCACCAATGAATGCTTTAACAACAAAACGCAACCAGTAAACACTGGTAACAGTCTGATTCTCAATCCTGGATGAGCCCCCATTTTATTCGGCTGCAGCTCTGAGACCTAGCAAACAAAAGAACTACACGTAAGGGACCAGCTAAAAGAAAGGAATTTCAATTAAGAAAGACTGAGTTAATTCAACAAATGTAACAAAAAATGTTGATTTAACAATGGAACTTGACAGGAAAAGCATTCTGTCAAGTTAACTTAAGATTATACCAAATAAACCATACAAAGGCTAAATAAACTGGAAGACAGCAAACCACTCTAAAGCAACGTGACGTGGTTCCAGAGAAGAGGGAGCTGCTAGACTGTAGGATGACGTAGGTTTTATGTAACCTAGAAGCAGTGGCCAGCTGCCTCCAATTCCTTGATGACCTCAACAGGAGCCAGCACACTGAAAGGCAAACAAACTCAGCAACAAAACAGCAAATCCTGCCAGAGGCCCTGGGGCCATAACAATAATGTACTAATTCTCTCCTCTTCTTCTTCACTGCAGCTCTTGACCATCGATGACGACTTTTGCGGCCTCGACATGAACGCGCCATTGGGCGTGTCTGAGATGGTGCGTGGAAAGCCTCTCTTCTCCGACGCTGTTGACAAAATGACCTCCGTCATCGCCTACGTCTACAAGAACCACTCGCTGGTCTTCGTGGGCACAAAAAGCGGACGAGTCAAGAAGGTAAGAAGCAGGAATGTAGGAAGAAGGGTTGCAGAGATGGCTGATTGATGAAGGCAGAGATTTGGTTTCTCTCTTTCAGAATGTGGAGTAAGGGCTGGGAATTAGGGACTGCTGGGTTGGAGGACGGATAGTAGTAGTAGGCAGATTGACTTTCAGGCAAATCAGCTGAGTCGGCTGTATTTGCAGGAGGAAGAGGTGTGTGTGTGTGTGCATGAAAGAGGGAGAGTGAAAGGAGGAAGTGTGTGTACTTCACTGTGGAGAGAATTTGTGTGTGTGAGGAAGAGGGGATCAGGAGAACCCCAGAGGGGGTTTTATTTCTAGGGCCAAGCCTATCTGGTATCTCTCAACATCCTCCTCATCCACTGCACCATATATCACACATACACTTGTATACACCCGGTATCAGGAGTATCCGCTGTACTTTTCCTTCACTTTGGACTTGTAGAAAATCCAGAGCCCTGGGGGCAGATTGTAGCACACATCAGCATGTTGCAGAACTTGCTAGACAGCACAGATCAGCATGTTGCAGAATCGATTAGACAAAGTTTCTTATCTGTTTCTTGAGGCAAATTGAAGGATCAGAATAGTTTGAAATACAGCATTTATTAAAATCTTTCTTTTGCTGCAGCTACAGCATGTCAGTACAAGAGAGGTCTGGCACTGGCCAAAATCACTGGCTCAGATATTGGGGGGGGGTTGTCACGTGAACAGTTCATGCCAGCTGTGTGAGGTTACTCTAAGCTCAGGGAAGAAAAAAAGCAAAGCAGGCACGGGCAATTTCATTTTGAATGTTTGAATGATGCTGACCAATCAAAACTGCTGCTAAAAGTTCTGTAAGTGAAAAAGTTAAAATAAAAATAAGCAGCAGTACTGTGTAACTCAACGGTCATGTTGTGGGTTATGTATTTCATCCTTCATGGGAGTAGAATATTTGTTTAATGTGTTTGTTTTTTTTTTGAATGGCTAGGTTCAGATAAAGGCATCCATCCAAATGTATTGTAAACAGCTTAGTACAGAAGCGTATATCATTCACTTAAGACAAGTGCACCTGCTCTGTTTTTCTGAATTTAAAAAATTTTAATGTAAAAAAAAAAAAAGTTGGTCTCTTTGTTTAAATTAATGATATTCTTCATGTAAAAAAATATTCTGAATTTGAGATTTTTTTTGTGTTATGAAAGGCTCTGTTTTCTGAATTAATGAGATAATTTTCGTGTAGAGAAAAAAAAAAGTGATTTGCTTTTCTTAATTAATAAGATAATTTTTCGTGTAAACAAAACAGAGCTGAAATTCCTTTTACAAGAAAAATGATCTCGCTAATTTAGATTAGAGCAAATAATAATAAATAGAGCAAATCATTTTCCTCAGGCAAATTCAATGCGCTTCTTTTTTAAAGAGAGGGGAAAAAACAGTATCTGATTGGTACTGGCAGATACTCAAGGTTGCCGTGTTGGTATCAGTCATGAAAACATGGCATTTCTATTCTTTATAATTTATCATTTTTTGACATTTTTGTGTCGTAATTTGGTAATGTATAAAGGGGAATCTATCTTATTATTACATTTGTAGTTATTTTGGGATATGGTCTCTCATGGCTTCAATGCTGTAAACCTGTGAATTCTTTTTGCAGCTCGAAGTGTCAGCCACAGTGAACATCTCTTACCATAACTGTCTCTCCCTTGAAAAACATGTCACATTCTGTGTGACAGCAAAGCCCTTGGCTAAACAAGATTTGTCCCCTCAGAGTTAAACAGCACTGGATAAGCTGGGTTTTGGTGTGTTGTGACTTCCACCTTAGACTTTCCCCGTGCCCCTGTGCCCTCCCCCATGTGGCAGCCCTTTTCTGGCCTAATGGGATGATGCACTGCTGCTAGGTGTGATAGATGGGTGGTAGCTCCTGTGCTTTAACTCCCGCTTTCTCGCACTCGCGCGCACGTATACATCGCAGGGCCATGACTGAGACGAATTCTGGGGCGGCTAGGCCAGTGAGCCTCACAGGCCTGGGGAAAACGCCATTAGACAGAGAGGAGGAAAGGAGAAGGGTGGAGGGAAGCAGGGGAGTGTTGAGCTGTAGGGGTGAGATCGGACAGTGATGGACTATATTCCTGAAATGCATGTCTTAAAGTGAGGAAGACTGGTTGTTTGTATGTGGAACGGTCAAAGAGAGAAAGATGAAAGTTAAACACAAGTGTGATTGAGGCCAGAACAAGCAACTGATGTCAAGAGTTGCCGGAGTGCTGGTTTTTTACATTGTTTGTTTTTGGTGATTATGGGCCTCTGCCTGTGTTTGTTGTTTTTCTTCCACACAGGGGCAAAGTGGTTGAGGCAGCAGTTTTCCATGTTGCAAGACAATAACCAACACGTAGGCAGATGCTTCAAACAGGGGAAATATGTAATCATATTTAATACCTACTGCTCATCTGTGATGATGAGTGCCAGTTAGGAAGCGGAAATTTTGTGGCTTTGAGTTTTAAAAGCATTTCAAGTTGTTTTCAGGGTTTTCTGAATATTGTTTTTGCTTCAGGACGTTATACGCATTTATTTCCTTTGTGCTTTTCTTCTTTCCCTTGGCCTTTCTCCAGACATCCCTCTCAAAACCACACATTGGCACTCGAGAGAATCGTGTCTGCAGGATTTTTGGCATTGTTCTCACTCAAACTCAACATGAATGAAGATCAAATTGTGCACATACGGTGCGTTCAGCCAAAGAAACCCCACTGACGCATACCGTCTTTGACAAAAGGTGATCAATATCCCGTGTCAACTCAGGCATACACACACAGCCCCATTACAACCCCATCCTCCCCTCCCATGTACATACTTCTCCTCCCCTGTCGTTAACTGTATACCATTAGATGACATCACAGGCAATAAAAGACAACAACAAGACAATAAAAGGTCTGAGCTTCAGTCCACCTCCTTCATCAGTGACTTTATAACCCCTCGGCTAATGGATGTTGATTTATATACACTCCTCCACCTTACTTGTTCCATCCCTCAACTCCCTCCTCCTCCTTTCTCTCACTCAGTATATTTCACTCTTTCTGTTTTTTTCAGTGTTATTTATGATGCTGTGACTAACACGTCACCCTAAATAAATATAAGCATTACGGTAAAAGAGAAGTGGATGGATGGACTTTAATGCAGTGGTGTTTGAGTTGAGTTAAATGTTAGTGTTTACAGGCATCACGTTTATGACATCATGAAGTTGAGCCAGGCAGGAAGCTGAGTGAATTAAATTCAATTTGCTTGTGAAATCGTTTTATGTAATGGGGGTGAGAGTAAAATTTCGCTAGTATAATGCAAGGCCTGTACAGACATGGTCGTACTTCTATACTGATGAGGCCCATAATTAGCATAATGTATTCCCTAGCCTCTAAAGCTAACCTTAACTATCACAACTACATGCTTAACCTGAACGTCAACCTAAACTACAGATCAGCTGGAGCTTGTAGGACAATGTTTGAGAAAGAACTTGGCGATTAGATTCCATTAACGTTGAATCTTCATCTATCTGTCTAGGAGTGTGTAGTTGTTCTGAAAGATGAGTAGAATGATGATGTGGGCGTGGGAAAGCAAAAGTGACAGCAAAGCTTGAAAGTAAGGTTTGCCTGGGAACAAACTACATTCACCAAGAAGAATAAAGGCAAAACATGAGAGAAAGATTTTTATATTGAACTTTCATTAATGTTTTTTTTTTTTTTATTACCAAGTCTTTACTCTCAAACAGTCCTTTGAAGAAATAAGAACCAGGCAGAATTTCCTCACTTTGCTCTCATAGTCTACCAGTTTTAAGTCCATCTTCACAAAGATGGTAGTACGAGACCACGCACACACACACACGCACACTCTACACAGACCCTGCCTTAGAAGTCTCTGATGCTGAGTGGCTGTGTTGTGTAAAGTCCAGATTGACACAGTCTAAGCTGAATTTCATAACACCCTCCTGTCAGCAGAAAACAGGCAGTGCTGTTGAATCAGTAGTATTCTGTACATACCCACAGCTGCTGCCATGCCTGGCCTTTACCGTCTCACATGCAAGGCTTAAAACCTCACATCACACACAAGGCTTATATGATCTGTACACCTCCATGCCTTTTCCTCCGTGCCTTTATTTCCACCTCGGTTCTGGCTCCTCTGAATTGATAGCATGTCTCTTCCTCTGTACTCCTCGCCACACTTCCCACCCTCCTCCTCCTCTTATTTCTTCCCTTCCCCTCCCTCTTCTCCACCTCTGTTTGCCCTCTTCTCATAATTTCCCTCTTCCTTCTCCCTTCATCTCCCTCCCTCCCTCCGTCTATCTGTCCATGGCTGAGTGGAGTTGCTGTGAGAGCTCTTTGATGACTACCTCCTGCCATTGGAAGTGAATGGACCATATGGCTTCTGTCAGCCCGTCCATCGGTCGGTCAGTTTGTGTGTGCGTTGGTCTGTGGCTTTTAGGAGATGGAGATGTGATGGAGATAAAAGGCTGTGGCTCGGTAAGGTTTAAACCCATTTACTGCAGGTCAGTGCACAGCAGCAGGTCAAGGGGAAAGCCTTAACCCCCTGCAGGCTTTGGTTTAGTTTATGGTCATCTGGTCAGGCTACACATTAGCATGACAGGTACACGTCTGTGCAGACACATATGCATGATACTCACACAATTGCATGTATTGAGATAAGCACACATGCATGCATCAGTGAACACTTAGACCCTCACACCACAAGCTGCTGGACAAAGGCTTACCAGGTACCTCCATGGGGTTCTGGATGGAGAGGTGGACTCTGGGACGAGAGGGAGGTGTGAAGAGAGGGAAGAGATAAGATTGAGGGCCACCTGCCGAGGTGCTAATGCATCTACACTCTGTCTGTCCCGATGGGGGAGCATTGGCGCTCAATACAATGAGCAGCTAACCTTGAACTTGACAGAAGCAGAGGCACACAAATGAGCAAGGAAGGAAGAAACTGAGGATACATGTGTGTGTTCAGTGCCCTAGATATTGGCAGTTTATACAAAGCACTGCCAGAGAAGCAGGCACATGAATGCTTCCTGGAGTGATGGTACAGAGGGGGAAAAACATCTTTTCCACAGAGCATTTGTCAGCATTTGGCCAAAGGGCAAAGAGCAGGGTGTTTTGGTTGTGACAATTCGTTCTCCTCTTCCCTACTACGCTCACCACTTTTCAATCTGTTCCAGTCAGACAGAGACGAGGGGGGAAGAAGAAGAAGAAGAAGCAGTAAACATAAAGAAAGAATGAAAGAATTGGGGTGACAAGGAAGATGGCAGAGATGAGAAATGGAGATCAAGACAGAGAGGTGAATGAAAAGTAGTTTGCAAGGCTTTACCTTCTTAAAGAAGAGGAGAAAAGCTTGCAGGAATTGTTTAGAGACAGAGACAGAGAGATCTGTCATTTAATGTTGTCAGGGGAGATAGCATGAGCAAGATACAGGTCAGTTCCGACACTGAATGGTTAATGGTTGTTGTCGGGGGAAGGGAAAGGTCAAACTCTCACTTTTGACCCAACCTCTGCCAATTTTGATCGCATATGTCACATGCCATACAGCGCTCTCCAGCTACAGTAATCATTTCTCTTTTCACTACCTGTCTGCTGGCCTCCTCATTGCAAGCATGCTATTTATCTTTCATTTAATGTTTCCACTCACTTGTTTTCCTCTGCCGTGTCACTCTTTGTTAACTGCTGCTCCCGTTCTTTCTGTTCACGCTGCGCATGTCGAACTGAAATCTTCAAAATGAGATTCTCCCGGTCATCCCTTCTCTAAATGACAATTTCCACTGAATATATCAATTTTTTCAGGTCGACTGCTCAAGTATTTAAAAAGTTGATGGAGATCAGAGATAATCATTTCACACCACTGCGTAAATGAAATGTGTTTTCATATGAAAGTTTTGTAGTAAAACTAAATATATGTCTCCTACTGGATGAGTAAAAAGTCAACATTCTCTTCTGTATCACCTCTCTGAAAGGATATATGCGGATACTGATAATTAAAGGTACTCAAAGACCTCATAGTGTTAGTGTTAAGTACCAAGGTTTAATAATTTTGGTGATTGGCAGAGTTTTCTGATGGCCTGGGTGCCATTTCCAGGCTCCACTGCCTGTCCCTCTGTGACATGATTTCAAAAACATAATGTAATCCAGCCAGCAAAATTATTTTGTTTTATTATCCTTTCTTGCTGTTTCATACCTATTTAAACTACTGCTTCATATACAATTGAAATGAAAACACAATTTGTCATTTGATGAAAGCCCAGACAAAACTGACTATGCTCAGCTGGCCATTTTCCTCAGGGACATTAAAGAACAATTCAAAGTGACAGATAAGTTGTTGAGTTTGTGTCTAATACATGTAATGGAAATAATGATAGTAATTAGTAGTGGAAATGAAGAAGTACATTTTCAGAAATATTGTGCTTTCTTGATGTAATTGGATGTTGAAGTGGCCCTCCAATGAGACCATACCTCCAAGTCAGTTAACGTCACGTCTAGAGACAGGGTTTAGTGTTTCTTTTGTCTTGTTTTATTTTCTTACCACCAGCAGCTCATCTACATAGACAGCTAATGTTAAGTGAATTTTGTGTTGCGTTGTTAGCACCAACGGGCTAACTACTGTTTAGAACACCGAAAGAAGGAGGTCTCACTCTGCCACTATTTCTCAGTAAGCCAAAGCAAGATTAAATCGAAAGCAACTGGACTTGTTCAAAAAGCCTTTTCTGAAGACGTTTCGCCTCTTATCCAAGAAGCTTCATCAGTTCATGCCTGTCAGACTAGTCAGAGCTAGTCTGACTAGCTCTGACTAGTCTGACAGGCATTACAATGACCTGGACGAATGAGAACATTCACGGACATATTTCTCAGTACCACAAACGTCACCCACACGGTCATTACCAGACTACTGTTTTTTCTTAATGTTCCTTTTGACAGTTATTTATGTTTTTATAGTCCTTTACTGTACAGGTATTCCATCAGTTTCTTTATTTTAGCCCAATGTTTCCACCATAAAAATCACAAAATATAACATCAAAAATAAAATTATGGAAATAAAAATCTCCTCCTGCTTCATTTTAACTGGCTAATGTGCTCCTCACTGTGACTTTGCCTGGGAAAATGTGAGCATAAGCTTGTTCAGTGGCCTCATTATTAAATTGAGACTGTTTCATAACCAGTTAAAAACTCCTTGTGGTAGCTTTAAGGTAAAATATTCAACTGGATTTATGTTTAGTGACAATTTATACCTTGCAATCTAATCAACTAACAATGGTTTAGATTGTAGAACCACAATGATTGAAATATGTGCCCAATTATTTTCTTTTGAGCTTATTACAATCATAATTAACATTGCATTTCCCTGTCTAATAAATGAACAGGAGCTGCTAAACTGGCTTTGCTGTCGGCACAATAGATTATGGATGGATAGATATACGCGTATGTGGGTGTGAGAGCTTTTACTTGAGATATTTATTGCCCTGGACCAGTCCCATATGTTTTGTGAGTTGATTGTGTCCTTGTTTTGCATGTGTGTGTGTGCGCCTGTCTGTGCATGTGTGTGTGTATGATGGGTTGGTTAGCCCCAGATGCAGATTATTGAAATGGGCTGAGCTGAGCCGTGGTCAGTGGAGCAGAGGATTAACTGCTTAGAGCTAATGATGAAATATGCTTTAGGACGTGCAGGCATCGTGTGTGCATGTGTGTGTGTGCGTGGACAGTGGTTTATGATTTTTAAGCCCCATCCCCACCCTTGTTTTGCTATACAACACAGCACTCTTCAACACAGGTGCACACACTCGCACACACTGTTACTATCACCCTGGCCAGTAGCCATTACAACCCCACCCTGTAGTCCATTCATTCTCACCAGTGGTCTACACCGCTGCTGTATGCAGCCAGTATTCCCAGAATGTCAATGTTCCCATACTGTTAAGTATTCCTCAGCAGTAGTTGCCTTGGCACTGTGTGTGTGTTGCTGCTCCCACGACAGCTAGCGTAGCAGCACACACTAAAGCAAGCTCAGTCGTGAGTTGCCATGGTAGCACAGGCTGTTCCACGCGCAGGATAGAATGTATAGAAGGCAGGGAAGACACACAAATACACGCACATATCTGAGAGTATATTGGGATGGACTCTGTTTTTAATTCCCAGGGAAGCTCGCAGCACTGCACACACATCATGCTGATACAATGGACTGAGTGCACATTAGGATGATCGGATCTGATGATAGTGGGCCGGTATTCGATGACAGGTGCTGTCCACCACACAGCTATAAGGCTGATTGAACACACAATATTAATCTGGTCATGTTTTCGTCTTGCTGCATTAATGGGTGTCTGTTGCTCTGCTGTTTGTTGTAGAGATAGAAAGGCTTGTCAAGGGGAATCAGTAAATGGGAGCCCCCGTTACCCCCCTTCAGCTCGTGCTTCTTTTCGTAGCTCCTATTTTTTGCACTATTGTTCCTGGGCAATTGTTTCTACATATATCTTCTCCTGGTAATTGCTTGGTGCACAATGTTTGCCTAGGCCCCCTTCCAAAGTCCAGTCTCTCCTCTAGATTTAGGGAGTTGGTGCTTGCATATGAGTCTCCGTGTATATATTAGTCAATTATGTGCAGAAAATGGCAGGAGCTAATGAGTAGTGAAGTCCAGTAATGGCCTGGGAAGAGGATCAGAAGGTAGTGGTTGCATCGTGCGGTCTCAATCCCCACAATACTTGCCGTGCCGGCTGCCAAAACACAAAAACCCTCCTCGTCCAGTAGCCAGGCGGTCTGACTGGGCAGCAGGCAGAGTCCATGTTGAATTCAGTCAGGAAGTCGTAGCTTGTAGATGGATATGTGGTAGAGTTGGAGGGAGGAAGAGCGAAATGAGGAATGGAAGATGTGGTGGGGAGACAAACTGGGCTTGGCTCAGGGGTTGGAGGATGAAACCGATGTAGAGCTGAAAAAAAGACAAGGAGGAGATGAAGATAGAGACGGTTAAATGGATGGATGGGTACACGATAGCGAAACAGAAAAGACAGATGGAGAGATGCAGAGAGGGATATTTTGCTGGGAGATTGAATGTGCAACACATGGCGAGGGTGAGATATAGACAGTGGAGATAAATAGATGCAGAGATAAGAGCTAAATAATCCAAGTAGGGCTGTAGGCTTGTCATGATACTTTTTTTTTTATAGCACAGTAGAAATACATCAACAAGAGAAAGAAGAGAAGCAAATTGTGCAGGAGAGATTTAAAAAACCCCATAGAGGCTTAAAAAAAGGAATCTCACCTCAGTAAGCATTATACATAAGGAAATACAAAAGACAAACAAGCAACCTTAAGATGAAAGATAACAGAATTTTAAACTTTGATACAGTAGCAGTATATAAAAAAAAAGATATGTGTTGGTGCAGAAAAAGTCACTGAACACGATCTGGTTTTGCTATGCTGCAGGCCAAATGGTACGTTATATACTATCACAGGTTAGTATTGTATTTTTTAAAACATGTGGTATTGAAAAGTATTGATACCTCGATACATTTGACAACATTTGCTGTGTAAGTTGTCAGTCTGGCAGTAAATGTAAGTTTAGATTACAGTGTATCAGTTAATAAATGCTATAGCTTCTCAAGACCAAGAAAAGTCTCTTTTGTTATTTCCCAACTGCTGAAAAGTGAAGGGATTAGCCCTGGAGTAAGCCGAGCAGGATGCTAACCTAATGCTAACCTTAGGCTAAAGCTAGTGTTGTACCTTGGCTCCTGTGCGATCATATCCCTTTCATAGGCTTTGTAATCCAGTCTTGAACTGCGGCGTCTTTTTTTGGATACATGGTAAAAATACATCCATAATTATAAATCCAGCACCAAATGTCCTCTGTTGTCATTTATCCTTTTTCACATCTTGAAAAGCATGTTGTTAGCTGCCCACTGGCAATCCCAGGATGCCTTGGGTTTAGTCTGTTGACCAGTCGGAGGTTGTGTTTCTGTCTTATCAACCAATCAGAGGCTGTGTTCTTGACTTGTGTGTGACAGAGTTGATCCATAGATGTATTAATGGATCATGAGATTCAAAATAAAATCATAAAATATTATAATATTATAAAATTTGAGCTCAACCCCACAGTAGGCATCACATGACCGTGGTAATGCGGTCGTCATCAGAGCCCTAAATCAAAGAGAAAAAATGTATTGGTGAAGGGACATAGAAACAGGGAGTGAGGTAGAAGTACAAAGCAAGGGGCCACCAGGGAGTGAGAAAGCATGTCCTCTAGACCATTATGGAATTTACACACACACACACCTCAACACACAACTTTCTATTTGGCCTTTCAGCGAGACAGTGTTTAGTTGATGAAAGACATGAGGGAAGAGGAGGAAAGCAATCTCTCCTCTGATTTAGACAGAGTATCACATGGTGCTCAGGTTAGCAAAGAGCAACCACCGCGCACCCTGCCTTCCTGACTCGACAGATACACAAAGTGCCCTGATATAGTGGATGACATTGCTTGTGCATTCAGTGTGTTGGGTTGTCAACCTTCATGTGTGTGCGTACATAGTCGTATGCAAAAATAGCTCTTCACCTCACGTGTGGTGTGTCATTCAGGTGTGTATTTATAGATGCCATTGCTGTAGCTCGGCCTTATCCCTCCTTTCCAGGGCTCTTTTATAATTGATGAGCTGCCAGGGGCTGAGCAGGGCAATAGCACACACAGGCACACACACAAACACACACATACAACCAACCTTGGTAACCAGCTGCTTCACTGCAGGTTGACACTCTTGTATTGCTGCAGCTTGTCGCAAAAGGTGAGCCTCCAGCTATGAATCATGGTCCATGTAGTGCAGCAGCCCTAGATGCTGTTTATATTGGTCTGACTTGCTGATTAGCTACAGCAGCTCTTAGTCAGAGTGAAATTAAACTACCTCAGAATGTCAACTCGATGTTACGCTGCTGGATATTTTTAACGTTTTTCCGACCTTCCTATGAAATTGAATTAGTATTCAGACATGAGGCTTGCAGGAGTCAGGTTTTTTTTTTTTTTATATTTACACAGATCTTTTTTGAAATGGGAAGCAGGAAGAGAGTGGGTGAACAGCTACAGAAAAGAGAGAGTGTCAGAGAGTGTAGAGGGCAATATTGGTACGCAGGAATGATGGGTGAAACCCGCAGAGATGGAGAGAATGTCGAGAAAGGGTAAAGGAAGACAGTCTGATGGGAGGAGAGGGTGAGAGTGGTGAAATAGAGTTTGATGTTCATTTCACTCTTGTGAGTCTGCACCTATTGAGAAGAGTACCAGTATGTGGCAGCCTATTGAGCTGTGAGTGATTTGAGTGGCTATTCTCCGCAGTGTGTACGTGGAGTTGAAAGGCTCGAGCCAGCAGAGAAGTTGGAGAGAGAAAATGACTAACTTGAGTCTGATCTTTCCGTTTCCTGGCAGTTTGAACTGTAGTTGACTCTGATGTGTTGCTGGCTCAGGGTTAAGACAAGGTTGGCTGCTGAGAACGATGAGTCAAGGTCTGGGGACATAAACAAATCAAAGGGCTGACATGGAACATGGAATTTGTGCTTTGATCGTGAGAATAATTTGCGCCTGTCGTTTTTTCTCTCAGTTCACATGGTTTCGTCTAGTACTCCAGCTGAAAACCTCTGAATTCTTAGACCTTGGTGGAGAACAGTATTTTTGTCAGTTCAAATTTATTTTGTGTAATAGTATGTGTGGAGTGAAAGACTGCTGCAACCTTGCCACGTTTTTACTGTTGAGAACAGGCCTGGACAATAAAACAGTGATATGTATTGGCAACAGACACTTCCTCAATAGCAATAAGAAAAAATTTCAATAAAACATTGAATACTTTCACTTAAATGCATTAAATACACACTACCATGAAAGCACAAAACAAATACGCCCTGACTCATAAAAAGCATGTCATGTCCCTTGATAATGGAGTGTGCTACGATTGACATGCAAACAGCCAATCATTTCACAGCTGTGTTGTTCAGTTGACCAACATGTGACACAAAGACTTTAAAGGACTGGTCAGCTCGCCAGTATGGCAGGTTTAAGTCAGTTACCTGCAAGCCTGATAAATAAAATGGTAGACTTGAAGTAAGTAAGGTGGTTTTATTCAAAATTAATTAATACACCCTTTCTGAAAAATTGAAAATTATCTATACTGACAAAAAAAAGAAACATTTTACAGTGATACATATTTGAGCTATATAACTCAGCTGTAGTTAACAATGTTCTAATCAACTGTGTGTGGGCATGGCATGAATATAACATGAAAACCTTTGAACTCTCATGCAGTCGTCCTTTTTGTGGAGTTTATAATGTTGAATTTTTGATGAGGCTGATCCAGTCACTTACAAAGTAATTTTGGTCCATGCACATTAACAATGCCTGTAATCCGAGCACATGCCTGCTGAGTATTACCAGACCGCACTGAGCTACAAAAATTGTGGGTTGGCTTCGTGAAGCTGGGAAATGCTCAATTTGTGGATCATTTAAATATTCATGCAGCTTGTTCATCAGTGTGTCAGATAGTGGGGAATGTAGTCTCAGCTATGTTAAGATATCAGCCAGTGTTGCGAGGACAGTAAATTTCATAATCTAGTGGCAGGTGAATTGCAAGCTGCAACACCAAACTCTCCCTCCCTTCATTGCAACCATTTCATTTGTTTCTGCTCGTTTCTCCTCATCCTCCTCTGCCTCTTTATAGCTTCACAACGTCCTACTCTCTCTGCCTTCTGTATGCTTTTCTTTCTTCCTTTGCTTATCATTCTGTCCTTCCTTCTTTCTATTCTAATTAACATGTTGCTGTATGGCTGTCCAGTGAGAAAAGCTGGCAGCTTGTGTGAGTTTACAAGCTGCTCAGTGAAGATGGCTGTGCCAGGCGGGCATGTGGCCTGTGTCTCAAAGCAAGACTGACTTAGTCAGGCTCTCCTTAAGTTACCTGTCTTCACGAACACTGGGGACTGTGGATAAAACGTATCACAAAGCAAGTTCACAACCAACTGTGAACCAACTGTAATGTCACACATTGGTTTGTGGACTACCGTCTTGAAGCCTTGAGTTTGGCATTATGTCGATCGCCATTTTTGTTTTTTGCAACGAGAACATGCACAGAACTGACAAGAGTGTGGAGGTGGTGGGTGACATACTGCATTTTGGGCAGTGCTTGGTTTTGGCTTGTCCATTCAACAGGAAATAATGGCGGCCTGCCTATGTACAAAGTTTCTCATATTACAACTAAACAGTAAATTAAAATATGTTTCTGAAAACATTTTATGCAAGAATTAGGCAATGTTGTAACATAATATTGATCCATATTTGATCAACACGGCCTAGTTGGACAGTTTGATCTGAATTTTGGGAGGTTGTGTTGGAAACAGGACACAAAATGGCGGCTGCCTAGTCTCAATCTTTTTCTTATTACACCTAGACAGTACACCAAAACATTTTTCTAAAAATGTGAGAAATAGACAATGCAGTAAGAAAATCTTGGTGCATATTTGATCAATACTGTCCAGTTTTACAGTTTGATCTGAGTTTCATGGGCCCTGTGTGTTACACTGGATAGACTCACTGAGAAGACTTTAATTTGTCAATTACATGGAGCCCTAAAGGATACCCTGCTTTATCACCTATTGTACTCTAATTGAAACCATTATTTACAAAATGAACATCATGCTGTATTGATGACTTGAAACTAGCGACTGAGACAAACTGATCATTAAGAAACTGTTTACTAAGGCCATAATTCAAGTGAGAAGTTGTCATTCCGCTGTAACGGTAAGTACAATCTGACATCTTTCTGCCACCAGTGACGTCACAACCTGCTGACCAGAATAGAGAATGCAGGTTTAACGCACTTCCACATTGGCCTAACCTTTAAAGCCCAGAAGCATTGTCTTTGATTTAATAGATAGATCTATGTTCACAACTGATGCTGTTAATCCTACATTAACCAACAAGCTAATACACATGAAAAAGTTGGAGTTCATAATACAGTAACAAACCAGACACCATACCAGATCACTGGCAACATCAACACATCAAGAGCATGGTTTATAAACTTATTTATTATCATTTTCAACATCCAAACATAATCTAAATTGAGAACCAATTAAAATCAAACTTATTCCACTGATCTGTTTTAATGCCTCTCTGCTCATTATAACTTATCAATCTGTCAGAGCAATGACTCACTGTTCTCTGCCAGCTGATTGATCAGAAGGTGGGCTGATTTAACATTTGGATATCGTCTTATGACTGCTCCCGGGTGGCTTAGCCATCTTTCCCTTTTAAAAGTGGTCCAGCTTTGTGATTCTGGCAAAGCCAGAGTTAAACCCACAAGTTAGCTGCCTTACTCACTAATCTGGCTTTGTAATGAAAGCCGCTGCCTCTGAAGATGTCATGTAAACACTCTCATAAGTGAGTACGCATATGCACAGGCACACTGAAAAACCTGAACTAAACTCTACAAACATCACAGATATATTTAAAATATCCCTGTTGCAAATGTACACTTGAATAGTTTTGGGCTGACAAAGGCTTTCGACAGCACAGCCATGCTTTAGATGACATAAGGTAATTGCTTAGTAACATCTCTCAAATGTTCATACTCACACAACACATCTGAGTTTTTCTCTCTACCTTTCCCTGTCAAGCTCACCCTTAAAGCCTAGATCTGCTCACCCAGTTAATTAGCATCACTATTAACATTCTTCAGCCATATCAAGTCTATGTCAAGCCAGCAAATGGGAATGTAATTATGTCCAAGCTTTCTCTCTCTTCTACAGATGGATCGTTGAGTAGGTAACCACAGAGAAACACTCCAAACATAGCTGTCTCCCACACACATACACACACAATTACACATTTACTCAGACTTCTACTCATGTCAAAGGTGGCTGAGCAGTTAAGAATCACCCTCTGTGGCTGCTGCTGAAGGAAGACTTCACTGCTTCTTCTTTTTTTTTCTCCTGTGCATTGGAAGAAGCGCCTGAATTGGCATTAATTACTCTTGTGTAGCAGACTGTGAAGGCACGGCCTCTCCAATGCTTAATTAACAATTCCTAAAAGTGATTTATCGTTAATTAAATGGTATAGAAAAAAAGTTTATAGTAGCGGCAACCCAACAAAATTACAGTGTATTAATTATCATTTCAATTTTGTTTCATGCCTTGGCATTTGCCTGTGTGCGAGAACCAAATCATTGCATGGCGATTGTTAATTTGTGCTCCAGCGGTAGAAAATCAATACAATGTCTAGCAGCTAATCACACAGTGTGTTCCTCTGTAGCTCAGTGGATGGGTGGCCAGCATTAACTCTGCCATGTCCAAACCATCATTATGTTATGGCATGCATATTATTTAGTTTTACAGCCATAACATAAAGGGATAGTTTGGATTATTTGTATAAGGTACTTATTGATAGTCAGTGTATTACTTGAAGTAGAGAGGAGCACCAGCAAGGAAGCTAAGCTATAAACTGCTCTGGGCAAGGTCAGCAACAAAAGGTATTTTAGCCACTTATAAAAAATCATTACCAGTTTAAGTGTACATCACCATTTTACTTCACCATCAATCAGCTTTTTCTGAAGGGAAACCACTGCTACACAAGCCAAACATCGCTCTCTCTAAACCAACCAAACTCCAGGTGAAATCAGTCATTTTACCATGCAGAACATAGGAGTTGGTGGTCTGCTGCTGCCTTGATGTGTTACTTTGTTTGTGTATTTGTGTAACTTTAGTGTTTTAAAGGAATAGTTCCGATTAACCTAAGTTACACAATAACAACCAAACTAACAGATTGAGGCAGTGGTAGACCAGAGTTTTTCATCAGAAATGGTGGTCTGATGGCAAAGTAAAGGGATGAAAATATTCTAATATAACATACACTTAAACTGAAATTTATTCCTTTTGGTGGACCTTTTATTCGTAGCTAAAATACCTTTTGTTGCTGTTTTGTCCACAGGAGTTAATTGCTTAGTTTTCTGGTGCTTCTTTCTGCTTCTCCTAACTGGGGCCCTGCCGACTGCCATCTGCTGTAGCTAACACACCGACTATCAAGAAGTACCTCATACAAGCCCACGTCAAATAATCCAAACTGTCCCTTTAAGGTTTATGATGATCAAGGATAAGTGAAGATTTATGTCCTTTTCATTCCAGGGCTGGTTTATCAGACGCAAAGTAATGTTCTCCTTGTCCTCTAGGTCTTTCTTTCTTTTTCATTCCACTCTACACAAACTTTCATCACTTTTTATGGAATGGATTTTCTCAAAATCATTGATGGATGACTGGTTGAAGCAGATCCATTTTCTCCCCATTTTGTGTCGGTGGTAGCGCATGCACTGTAGCGCCCATATTTCTACAATAACTCTCATTCTTCTGGATTCCTAGAAGCAACTCATCCTTCTTTCTCTCATTTTTTACCTCTTCTATACCGCCATCCTTTTCTTTCCAACTTACCTCCCCTTCTCCGAGTCCCTGTGATTTATGGCTGAGTCTGTGCAGCTATAGAGGACACACCACTGCAGGTGAGCCCTCTGCCTCCCCTCCCT
Organism: Lutjanus campechanus; assembly: GCA_027495735.1. Taxonomy (NCBI): domain Eukaryota; kingdom Metazoa; phylum Chordata; class Actinopteri; order Lutjaniformes; family Lutjanidae; genus Lutjanus; species Lutjanus campechanus. The sequence goes on along the minus strand of JAJHUR010072516.1, from coordinate 49,525 downwards.
CTCCTTCCTTGCACGCCTGTAGCCAATCATGGTACGCTGTGGGTCTCTTGGGACGATGAGTGCCCCCACACACCTTTCTCTCTCCTCCACCTCTCCCTTCTCTCTTTCTCTGTCTCTCTCCCTCTGCAGAGAACAGTTTGCCTCACAACTGGGTCATTCTCTCTCCTCCCTGCAGTAAATGCCAGCAGCCAGTCAGGGAGGCTGCACTCTGTAGCTAGGCTCAACTGCAAGGGAGACTTCTGAGACTGCAGATGGGAAGTGTGTGCACTGTCGAGGGGGTTGCATTTGTTTGCATGTGCGTGGGCGTAGTCAAACCTGTTGCAATTGCAGGTAGATTTAAATGGAAAATCAGCATGAATGGGAGGTGTATTTGAATGAGACCTTTCCATATGTTTGCTTGTGCATATTGCTATATTCTCTGTTGTGTTTTGAAGCTTTTATTAGCCACCACATGTATTAAGTCTTCTGCAAACATCAGTTGCATCCTCCAGCACCTGTTTTGTTTGTTTGTTTTGGTTTCTTTGCACATTCTTATATCGCTCAGCTTGTCCTCCTACTCATCTCACAGACACACATGTTCGCACACACCCCCTGATGTAGCTGCAGCGGTGTCAGTGAGCTGCGATTTAGATTACTCTGACTCGCCCATTAAGCAGATGCTAGCGTAAACATCTTTAAAAGGGTCCCCGGGTCTGTCTGTCTGACATCAAGACTTTGAAGTGTGCCTCAGGTACCGAAGCTGCTTCATCGACACAATGACGGCAGAGACATGGAGAGAGTAAATAAATGAGATGGAAGGAGGGAGAGAGGCTGGAAGAGATATGGAAAGAAACACAGCAGAGGCGAGTAAAAAGAGGAAGAAAAATTAACATCTGTAATCTTGCACACCTATCCTTGCAGTCTTCTCTTTTCCTCTCACCTCCTCTCCTCGCCCTTTTCTTTTTCCCATCCTCAACACAGACCTTAATAAGTGGATTTTTATCTCAGCTACACCAGCGCTCCCAAAGGATTATGGGATTTTTTTCCCCCTGCTGCACACACAGAATGGTAATTGCCAATCTGCAGTTAGAGACACTCCTTGTTTTTAAGGAATGAGATAGAATTGGTGCAAAAAAAAAACCCTCAGCTTTTTAAAATGTTGATTGTGGGCTGGTGTGGTCTGCTGCCCTCACACCTCTGTAATCTGTATGTAGCTTAGAGCTCACCCAGGGTCCTCATCACTGTCTAGACTAAGACACATTACCAGTGGTCTGTGTCAAGGTTCTTCTCCCTTCTTCTCTTTCTCGCCTTCACACAAGATGGGATGAAAGGTGTGGCATCCAAAAAACCCAGCCATGCATGCTGTTTACAAAAATGGGTTCGTAACACACTCATGTAGTTACTCACAAACCCCTAACACTTAAAACCTGACATGTGTGCACCAGACATCTTAAAACAGCAGAAAAGCACTGGAAAAAGGACCCATTTAATCTCCAAGTACTCGCAACTAGGGCCAACGATAAATCTGCCAATTATCTGTCACTTCTTACTTAGTCCATAAAATGTCAATAATTTGTGGAAAATGCTCATCACAGTTTCCCAGAGCCCAAAGTGACATCTTCAAATTGCTTAATTTGTCCATTCAATAGTCCAAAACCCAAAGACTCTCAATCTACTAGCAGACATGCATTAAGAAGCTGGAACCAGCAAATGTTTGACATTTTTGCTTGAAAAATGGCTGAAACTCTTGTTTGATTATCAAAATAGCTGGCGGTTGATTTTCTTTCCATTGACTAATTGATTAATCAACCAGTCGTTTCAGTGCCACTTGCAAATAAAATAGAAGTATGCAGTTCTGAAATCCAATGATAAAAAGAGATTTTTAGATTGATTGGCATTGTTATTGTTGTAATGTTATCAAGCCTTTCCAGCAAGAACATAAACGTGGTAGTGGTTTTAATGTTCAGTCTGCCATTGTTAGAAGAACAATTTTACGCCCATTTTACAAGCGCCTTCACAAACGAGTCTCTTAACTTTGTGGATCCTGGCTTAGTTGTTTTCAACAGGATGTCTGTTTAACAAATACATGCATGTCTTTTGGAAACAGTGTTCTCCATTCATCTTCAAGCAAAAACAGCTAAATCAGGTGCTTCAATTTTCAGGACATCAAACTTTCTGGGAGCAAAAAGAAATGAAAAAACCATGTGGATGACTACATGTTGTTTACCTCATGTCTCTGTCCACTCTGACTTTGATGAAGACACAGTAACGTTGAAAGTTAGTCTGTTTGCGCAATGAAAAGCTTTCTTAGTTCACTAGTATTTACTTTTAAGGTGGGCGTAAGCGTCTCTGAGAACATTATGTTCACTGATAACGTGTCCAAGTCTACACTGGATATGGCTAACTCGCTACATATCTCCTCTTCTGCCTGACGAGCATTATATAGCTATTAATTAGTCATTTGTGTCCACAAGTATGGCTCTTTGTGGTGGACACTCAGCCCCAACTCTCTGTGCATCCACGTCCCCCTCCTCCCCTCCTTTCCCCAATCAACTCGTGCCAACTCAAAGCCAGGGACGAAGCCAGTGAAACACTTCATTAATTGTATTTTAGGAGAGCAGCACCCCCTGAGCCCAGAATCACTAGCACAAACACTCTCAAAACACACTGTCAGTGACTCCTTTTGGAGGAGTTGCACATGAGACGCAATCACTACACACCCTCCATCTCTCTCCTTCACTCACTCCATCTCTCAGCAAGTGCCAGCTCTTTCCTGCTTGATATTCATCCCTGCTGTGAGACTGGACTTGAGGTTTGTTTGACATGGATTAAAAAACAGACCGAGGAGTGTGCTACTCTGTGTGTGCGCTGTTTTGTTCATCTATTTGCAGTGTATGTGGTTCTTAAAAACATTCATCACTATAATAGAAAATACAATGAGAGCAGAAGCGCCCAGCATGATGTGAGAGAAGTTGTCAGATAAGTTTAGTAAGGGATTCTATTAGTGTCTGCTTCCTGTTTTACTCCCTCTAATGTAGTTCAAACCAAAATCGGAAATGATCCAGTGGGAGAAGTTGTGAGAGAAAGACAGTCCTTTTTGTACTGTACACAACTCTTTTGTGAGCAAAAGGATACAAAGCGTTGGGAATACCATGTGTTCCTCTCCTATCTGTGGAAATGTTGCCTGCCAGCACAACCTCAGTCCAGTCAACGCTCACTGCTGTAATAGTCAAAGATGGATTTAGGTTAGCCATCACAGCAGCACTGCAGCCCCACAAACTGCTGAGAGATGTGTGTGTCTGCAGCACGCGTATTTTAGTGTGTCGGTAGCACCTGTCTGAATCCTCTAAACAGCCAACACCATGGATATTTTTTATCCCTTTCTCCACGTCCTTGATTCCTGACACTTGAGCACCCTGGGAAATTTGACTTCCAAGGACACGCTGATGTGTACACCCCCCCGCCAACCCCAATTCTCTTTTTTCTCTGTCTGCTTTCATTGTTGACTAAAACTCAGCGCAGCATCTCGTCTACTACACTCCTCCCTCGAGATGGAGGCCTAGTTTTTGCTCCCCATATGTAATCAACTTCTCCCCTTTCATTAAAGTTAAGCCCTTAGCACATAGAGGAAGGGGAAAGAGCTTAGTCACCGAATGTGCTGAATATCAATCAGAGGAAAGGTTTTGTGTCGAGAGAGGATGTAGAGAAGCGCACAAAGAGAGGAAAAGATTGAGTAAACACTGGAGAAAATAATGCATTAAATATGTCCTATAAAATTGAGATAGAAGAGACATCCCTTCGTCTCAGTTCAGCATTCCTCCCATCTTTTTTGTCTTCGTCTTGTAGTAAATCTCTGTCTGTGTCTGTGTTTGGCTTACAAGCCATGCGCTTTGCCAGGCAGGCACGTGGCTGTGGCCGTTCCATCTGGTTTGGCTCTCTAGATCTCTCCTCGTTAGGCCATTACTGCCGTTTAGTCTCAGCTGCCCGCTCCTACAACTGGCAAACCAACCAAACCACTGTCCTCCTCTCCTTCTGCCGCCACCGTCATTGCTTGGCCCTGGTCTGCAATAGCAGCTTAACTGTCAGCTCCAAGTCCTGTCCAATAAGCTTTGCAGCCACATAAAGCTGTCAGTCTCGCAAAAGTGAAAAACCCAAACAGTGTTGGGCATTCGGAGTAGGAACTGTTTTTACCAATGGAGGTCATATTTTACCCTGCTTGGGATTACGATTTTACATTCGATTTTTAATTAACTCCGTAAATGAAAAGAGTGTCTTTGAAACACCAAAAAACACACCAACCCCCCCCCCCATTTAGAGCATTTAGAGGTGGATGCTGCTTTAGCTCTATTTATTCTCACTAGTACCTTGTGTTGTGATACAATGCCCTACAGTTTAGGCTCCGATTCCCTGGCTGCTTAGCACACTACAGATGTAACTGTATGTGTTAGAACGTGTTGGCAGGCGCCCGGTTTCACACAGCGTGGGCTACAGACTTGGCCGACGAAGACACACCAAGGGAGACACGTTCTGAAATAGAAACATCAGTCCCGCTCACTTCTATCCAGACGGATGAAGAAACGGGAAAGCAGGAAGGTAACAATGGATGCCAGAGCATGAGAAGGAGCTGTTGCCCCCTTGTTTTACCCCTTGCAGCTTTCCTCACTTGATTGGTTAATTTATTTGTCAGTCAAATAATCTCCCAGTGAGCTGATATTGCACCATGCTTTGCCTCCTTTGGCGCTCCCAGACTGCGTTGAGTCAATATAGATTAATTTAATCTAACCTAATCAGAGTTAAGCAAAATTAAGTTTAAATTGACTAAATGTAGATTTAAAATCAAGCAGAACTCTGCAAAATTCTAATCTATCTTAGTTTAGTAAATCCAAGTTTATTTAAATTAAATGGAGTTTAATCAATATGGAGATTCTTGGTTACCCAAATTAAAAAAATAAATAAGTAAATAAAAAACTTTGAGTGCTGCTGGGACCTTGCTAGGTTAGTATAAAAGAGGAGGGAAAGCTGTGAACTTTCAGCTGCTCTTGCTGTTTGTTGTGAACTCATAACTCCTACATTTGTATACACTACTTAATGAACTCGGAATTTTCAGGAAACTTCCACTTCACGATGTTGGGGATATGACATGAGTTGTGTTCATATGGACTCTTAAACACTTTAAAAATGACCTCATTTGCACACATCATCTGTATTCTGTCACAAAACATTACATAGTTCGCTACCTAGCTAAAGAGTAAAAAACAAAAATGTTGACTTTTTTATTTAGATAGCGAACAGTGTAACTAAATGCTATATTGTTCACCAGCTAACTAAGCTAAAAAGTTAGTTAGCCTAGTTAGCCTACTCATGATGTCTTGGAGGAGAAGCTATAACTTCCCCTTTGAGAAAAACTTCAAGGAACTTGATTATTTTGCTCAATCTTAAAAATGCAACAGTTTTAGAAGTTAAACCTTCTCAAGTATAAGTTTAAAGTTAATACTGGATCACATCTTAAATCAGAGTTCAAAGTTTTCAAATTAAATTTACTTTTGCTATAGAGTAAAAACTAAACCGAGGTTTAAAGAGAGGTGTAGAAAAGTCCTGATTTTAGTTTAAAAACTGGATGCAACATAATTTGAAGTTAAACAATGATTTAATTGGGTTTAAAATGGGTAAAAAATCCTTGTTGCTGCAACCCAGCCCCAGTTGAAACCACAACATAGTGAAGATTTTTGATTCCACTTTCCAACCTTGCTCGAGATCATGAGGCCAGCTTGCAGCAGCTGGATAAGCTACTCTTCTGATTTGCACATAGGGCCAACATGTCTACCAGTAGTTTGAATAATGAGCATGTGATGCCAATTTGGGAGTTTTTGTTGGTGGAGGGATGGCGGGTGGGGGTGGCTGGTATGAAAAACGAGCAAAACGAGCAAATGAGGAGGAGAAATGGCAGGTGCATTCTCATCTCATAGGAAAATGTTATTTAGGCCTCATTTGTCCCAGAAGAATCCCAGCAAAAGTGTGAGAGCCCTCCAGAGTCTCTGACCCATAAAAAACAGATTTTCTTTTTGCTTATGAATATGTTAAATGATATTGAAGATACATTTTGTACCCTTGCTCTTTTATCTTATCCTTTATTTCCTTCCATTCTTTGATTGTGCACACCAATGCTCCCTTTTCTTTTACTTTCGCCCCGTCAGAAGCAAAATAAATACACTCTGGGCTCATCCCATAATTGGTTATTATTTTTGGCATCTCTAAATATATTCTAAAAGGACCGTTTTCTAAAACTGAAATTCTGTAACAAAAAGGGTGTTTTATGAAAAGTCACAGCAAAGGTGTGAAGCTACATATTTAAATTCTTCTAATAATACATTTGTCACCTCTCTTATTAAGTAGATAGATGCTGAGGGTGATTTAGTAAATAGGCTGTGAACCATGAGAACATTTGTCAACACTCTTTATAAAAGTGGCTCAACCCAGGCTGAACTGAACTGTTTGCTGCAGCACTATGGCAAATAATAACAGTGGGAACATCTACTCAGTGCTATGTAGCCCGGTACATCATATGCATGGTCTGCTGCTCCCTGCGGAGACTCAAGTTTGTTCTCCAGTGCAGCACTTTGTCCTGAGTCCAAAATTGCATATTTACCTCAGAATAACTCTTTCTGTTTAAGCAAATCATCACTCTCACTAGTTCCCACATAAACACACATGGGTGTGTTCATTTGCACACACTCAACACACTCAAACACTTAGCTTCCTCATGTTAAATGGCCACTAATTCTCTGTATCAGGGGATTATACATAATTGATTTATGGATGAGGAGTGAAATTACTCATCAGTTGAAAGAAAAAAGGCATTTTGTCTTCGGCTGGAGCTTGCCAAACTGTACTCTGCAGTTAATAGAAGAGATGTACTTGTGCTCAAGGCCATCTATACAGTCCTTGTTAATACAGTGCAATTCAGTAAATACAATACATCCAAAATTGGTCATGAATCTAAAGTTGCAAAATCTTAAGGAAATGACATTACTTTTATCGTCATTTAAGATAGTCGTCCCTGAGGCCAGTGTAAACAAGCACTGCTGTTAGCCGTGGAGCGCCCGTCATTTTAAATTTATTGCCAGTGTATTAAAACACCCCAAAAAAAGCCCTGAGCTTTGTGTTGTAGATACGTTGAGTTGTCATCAGTAATAGTAGCCAGAAATTACAGCATTGCAGCGTTGAGATCTGTGATTTATAACCCTGCTGTTAGTAAACAGCGGGACCATCCCAGTTCTAACTGCCGGAGACTGGTGCTGTTTTCTGGGGGGAAGTGTGACTGGGTCATGACTTGTCCACATATAAACAAAGCAATTTTTATCATATAAATTGCCAAAGACACTACCTACACTACCATTGTGGAAGTCAATAAAGAGTTTTTTTTTATCGATATCACATACTTGCGTCAGTAAACAGCAGGACACACTTGACTCTCACTGCCAGACATAAACTGTGTTTTCTGGGGGGAAACATGGACATTAGGTATATTTTCTGATATGAGTTGCCAAAAACACTACCCACTGCGACATTACTGTTTGTTCTCAAAACAAAGCTGTGAGGGGTAAAGTGTGGGACATTTCTCTTTTACATTTCTCTTTTACTTTGACAACCCAGTGATTTCCAGTGAGATTCGTTTCATCACAACTGCTTGCAGCTGCTTTAGTGCTACTTGTTGATTTTTCTGTTGTTTTTTTGAAATATGTTGAACTTGTCTTTGTCTAAAAAACTACATGCCACATATTTTGTATCAAATTAAGCAGGAAATTGTTTTCTTTTTTCAAGTGAAGCGACTTGTGATTGTGAATTTCTGTCTGTTTTTGAGAGAGTAGGAAAATTCTCATTTAAGTGAGGATTCTACAGGGGTTTAGGGGAAAATAGGGACAAGAAGCAGCGTTTGTCTTTTTGTTGTTGTTGGCAAGCAAGCCCATGGCTAAATAGACAGAATATATGTTCCATAAACTCTTTTCATTGACTCCTCATGCAGCTCAACTCAGCGTTGTTAAAAAAAAAAATTGACCTCAAGCTATGAACTTGTTGCAGCCCTGCCTTGCACTCACAGACCACAATCACCCTTTTTCATCTCATTTGGATATATCCCCTTGCAGCTGTATGAGTGTGTGTTTGTGTGTCAACAGAAACTTGAGCCAGCTCTGAACACTAACTCATCAAAGGTGATTTCATTGTGTTAGCATACAGAAGGAAAGGGATCTGTGTCTACATTACAGTTGATATGGCGGATCCATTTCACTGGAGTTTGATGTTTTCCCTGGGCCCTCTGTTAATAAACGGCTGCTTTGCTGAAAGTGGAGGCATTTCTCCCCTCGAGTTTCCTGTACAGTGATAGCATATCTAGACTGCTGCTGTTGCTAGGGCTCTGTTGCTAGGTAACTATTTATCTACTATTATGGGATTCTGTGGGGCTCAATGGGGAAGTTAGCGCAGACAATTTGGCCTTCTGTTTTGTACACTATGCGGTGTCATATTATGCATATTCAAGTTGGAAGTGTGAGCATTCTGCTGCAGCTGAGGTAAACAACAGCTGCAAGTCAGCTGCTGCCCACAACATATTCATGCATTAATATACAATACAAGACCAAAAAACAAAACATAGGCAGTATCATAAATCATTCAGATGCACACAGTATGCTCTGTTTCTCTCAGAAACAGTGATAGACGTTTTGTTTGCTGCTGTCAGTGTGCCACTATGCTGGTAAGGGTCAAGGGAAAGGCTGTGTGCTAATTGAGATGCAGCTATTTATACAAGAGTGACCTCTGTTGTATCTCTTGACCTGTCCTGTCCGCACACAGATAGATACACGTACACAAACCCTCTCTCTATCTGTCTGGCAGTCAGTCGGCAGTCGTTTCCCTCACTGTCAGTCCCTTCAAAGGTGAGTCTGTGACCTTCCCAGCCCATCCATTAAAAGTATTACCGCTCAATGTAATCTAACACACTCTACAAGTCTGTCTGCACACAGATGCCATAAACACACACACGCCACCATTATATCATCAAAGTGGGCACGCTCAATGTCAGCGCCAGCAGTGTGGGCTCACCGTTGAACGGGGAAAGGAGATGATTGATGTCAATCAGTGGCAAATTTGCATGCCAATAGGACTGTGAATAGGCAGTGATGGAGTGAATAGTAAATTTCCTTGCAGGCCTAAGAAAATCTCCTCCTCTCTTGCTGACTGTGGGGTAAGATTTTCCTGATGGCCTCCACATTTTTATATTATGAATTGAATTAATTGCATGACTTGGAGGATTTAATGGGCATCTGTCGATGGTAGGGAGAACTGTGACCGTTCCCATGCGATTAATCTCTAAATCAGAGGAATTACTTTTCTCACGTTTTAAAGTGCTAGTTCGGACTATTTGATGTAGGGTTGTATGAGGTACTTATGGATCGTCAGTGTATTACCTACAGTAGATGCCGGTTGGCACACCCCCAATTAGGTGAAGCAGAGTGGAGTACCAGCACAGAAGCTACGCAATGTACTGCTGTGGACAGGGTCAGAAACTAAAGGTATTTTAGCCACTTAACAGGCCCACCTAAAAAAATCAGTATCAGTTTAAGTGTATGCTATATTTAAAATACTTTCACCCTTTTACTTTGATGTTTTCTGACAGGAAGTCGCCATTTATATTAGCCAAATATTGCTCTCTCTGAACCAACCAAACTCCATAGGCGAAATCAGTCATTTTGCCTCACAGAACATGGAAGTTGCTGGTCTACCACTGCCTAGAACTTGTGTGTGACTTCACTGAATCCAAACTAACCCACACAACGTCACTTCAAATAACCCCAACTATCCCATTAATATACATTATTGATAAAATTAGTCACATTTTCTGCGCTGCTAAATTCACTAAGACTGATATTTACTGGACATGGAGAGCAAAAAGTTTTTCCTCTTCTAATATTGCTCCATACAGTCTTTTACTCATCAATTAAAAACAAGCAAAGAGCTGGGTTAGCTAAGGTTAAATATTTTCTCAGGGCACGAATATAAACAAGTTGCTGTGAGAGTAGTATGCCATAAATCTTAGCTTGTCTTGTCAAACTGACTTATTGCACATTACATGGATTTGTTTGTGTGTGCGTGTGTTTACACAAGCCTATGCTTGCTTGTGGATGTGGTGAATCAAACACTGTAAGAAAAAGGCTTTTACAGAAAATGAACACCCATAAAGACAATGGAAGAGATCTTGTGTGAGTGCATATGTGTGTATGTACACAGTGTGTATGTTGTAAGGGCCTCTGTCCAGGTGATGAATGATCCAGGGGGCTGAGTGGAGGAGAGTGTCTATAAAACACCCCGACCATCGTTTCCCCTGTTTTACCATCCTCCATCCTTTCATCTTTGTGCTCGTTCTGTAGCTAAAATCCCCCTCTGTTTTCTCTCATCACCTCCCGTTTTGTCTGTGTTTCTCCATGTCATCTATCTCTTTTCCCTCCCAAACCTCATCTCTGTCTGCGCCGCTTCGGGCCAAAGCTCTGGCGGTAAACAAATGAGTGCAATATTATTTTACGGGACAGCGACTTCAAAGTTTCCCTCTGTTTGGAACAATTAACAAGGCAAAGACCTGAGGGGACAATGCAAGAAGAGACGAGTTGGGGAGAGAGAAATAGAGGAGGGAAAGCGTATTCGGCGAAAGACAGACAAGAGGAGTGTTTAAAAACAAGACTGAGCTAGGAACGCTTTGCAGAGAGAGTGAGAGAAAGATGGTCATGAGAAAGAGGTCAGTATTAAATGAATGAACTGATGGAGGAATAGAGGGATTGGACAGCGAGTAGAGAGAAAGTTAGGTTTTAATATAATGTGATATGATGATATGATTTATATAGGTGTTCAGGGTTTTATGAGTAAAATCAGTGTTGATTTTTTGCATGAATAATGTCAAGCGACTTGCAGCTGGAGCTTGCTTTCGAGGCTTGGTTAGGAATGGAAACTCAAAGATAAAGAAAAGTCAAAGATGACTTGAGGAGAATTTGGTTAGAAAAATGTTTAAAATTCAGTTGTATGTGCCATTACTGGCATACAGAAGCTTAAAGATGCAGTTCACCCCCAAATCAAAAATTCATATTTTTCCTCTGGCTGTTTTAGTGTGAGTCGCTGAGTTTTGGAGATATCGGCTGTGGAGATGTCGGCTTTCTCTTGAATCTAATGGAAGTAGATGAAACTCAGCTTGTGGTACTCAAAGCACACACACACACACACACACACACACACAAATGAAAAAACGCGGTACCAATGCTTCTTTCTAGATATCATGACCCAGTTACTCAAGATAATCCACAGACCCTGCTGTGTGCAGTTTCACGTGCTATTGTTGTATGTAAAAAAGACAAAGTAGTTCCTACATGAAACGGCTCCCAACAAGGTCTCTGGATCATTTTGAGCAACCGGATCATGATTTCTGGAAAGAGACATTGCTGTTGAGTTTGTTGTACTGTTTTTTGGCGCATCACAAACAGAGTGCCATCTACTTCTATTATATTCAAGAGAAGACAGACATTGAGACTGATTAAAACTCAGAAACTCACCAAAACAATTTAGATGAATAGATGGACCCTACAGGCCAGTGGAAACGTGTGTGTTTGCTTTGTAGGAATCTGATAATGCTTTTGTTGGTTCCTTTACATTCTGGGTCAGTTTTGGAGGAATTTGGCAGCTATCGAGCAGCATTTTCCTCTGATTTGCAGGAACAAAGTGTTGAATTTGCTACAGTTCTGAGTCATGTCTCTTACTGGCGTCTTCTTCATAGTTACGGCAGCGAGGTTTCACAGTTATTATAGCTTTGCTCCATACTGACCGGAAAAATATGACTCCCCAAAAAACTGAGGCAATTTGTTCAAAGCAGGTATTCACACATCCAGCTATCTCAGATGCAGGTGTATTGGAAAATGATAATGCTAACATTTCTTCAGTGTGCTGGATTTTTTATTCCCTTTTCACAAGATATAAAAGAAGGCAAAATGATAAAACTGTCCAGGACACTTGCATGTTTTATATTAAATAACGTTGATGATATGATTTCCACTTTCCACTTTAAATTTCAAGCGAGAAAAATGCTTTCAGAAACAGCGGCGCAATCCAATTTGTAACTCATTCACAAGGATATATATGATTTTGCTCTGCTGCACCTGTTGGCCTTGACCATTTTGTCTGTTTTTCTATAGTCCTCAGATCTCCGCCAGCCACCAGCACCCCACACATACACTACACAGACACTACTTAAACGCCTTCAACACCACCCAGCTCCCTGCCTTTATATCATGGCGTCTTGCCCTTGTTTGTGCCAACTACCCCATACTGTGCCAACTAACAACCTCCCTGCAACCCTCCATACACACACAGACAACTGCCGCCCCCCCCAAACCAGCTGAGATGAAAAGACTGTGGATCACACAACTGCTAAACTTTGATCAATCTGGCAACAAGTGTAAATAGGATCATTAATAGGGATTTAGCAGGGGGCTGCCGTCTGCGATTACACATACACGCACATATGCTTTTTTCAGCCGCTAGTATTTTAGATAGCTCTCTTTTTCTGTGATTGCACACACGCGCGCACAACCGCAGACACAGTTCATTTTTCTGTTTCCAGAGACAAGATGCAGCATGCAAACAGAGTACCGACGGGGCCTTTAATTGGGGTGTAATCTGAAAAGTGTAATTTGCCTAGAGTGGATAGAGAGATCTGACAGCAAAGAGTTGAAGAAGGAGGGATGGGAGGAGAGGATTACTGCGAGGGGAAAAAAGGGGGTTGGTGGTGGGGGGGGGATCGGGTGGATGAGCATGGAGAAATGAGACGAGAGCATGGTGGCAGGGCGCGGGAAGAGCAACACAAAAAGACAAATGTAAAGAAAGTGGGATTCTGTGACAGAAATCGTGTCGGGAAAATGAGTCGGAGGCAGACAGAGAATGAGAGAGAGAGACGAGCAGAACGTCTGCAAAAACGGTGAGCTTCACATATTTTCCCCCAGTATTATATCATGTGTCACTCACGCTGTCTCCATTCCCTGTCTTATTCTTTCATACACAGCCACTCCTCAGATTACAGCCATTTGCCACATTAGATCTGGTTCTAAACGAGTCTCAATCCAATTCAAATCCACAAATCAGTGAGTCTTCCTCTCCCTAAACTCCTTAGATTTCTATTGCCAAAACCCGATTACATCGCTTTTATAACCCACAAAACCCACTGCTGCTGTGGCTTTCCAACTGCAAGCCTCTTATCTATCAAAATGGACTAATGAGTTTGAAGCTCACCACGACCAAAGCCAAGGTAGAGAGACAGATATTGTGGACTTAATGTGCTGCATGTGGTTGGTTGATGCCTCCTACAAAAGACAAAAAAAAAAATTAAGCATGGAGATAAAACTGCAGAATGGCTGTGATCTCCCAGCAGGGGTGAATAAGGGATGTTATTCTAAAAACGACTGGCTTTCCAACTGACTTTGTTGTCCTTTACAATCCCTCGAGAAAATTGTGATGTTGTAATTGCAACAATTACCACAAATTCAACCAGTCCCCGTGAATTCGGCAAGACCTTGCAATTTTGTCCAACCACTGCAGCTTTTCTGCCAATTTGACTAATCATCATAGCATCCCATGAGTTCCACCAATCGTCACAGTCATACATGAACGTCTGATTGACCCAAATCAACTTTTTATTAATAATGATAGTAATAATAATTATTAATCTATTGTTTTGTCAGGGGTACGGAAAAGAACACAAGGTTTGTCATTGATATTGACATTTATCACCGCTCGGTGCACTTTTATCTTTTAGAATTTTATGCTGGCAGTTTTGACTGATTTTGTGTCTCTGTGGTTAATCTCCCAGGTGCACTTCTTCGTTTACAAATAAAGCATATTTTGTTAGAAATGTTGAAATCCTGAACCTTTGTGATAGGGTTACTTAGAACACTCAGAACAGAGTGCAGTTTTATTTTCACAGGAACAAGTTGCCTTTCATTTTTAATGACTTATACAAAAATATATATACACTATACTGTATATATACTACATATATATTCACTTGCCCTTGCAAAGAAAGGCCCCAAAACATTCCAACATGCATTACAGTTTTTTTTGAAGCTTCCGTGAAATCAGCTATTTTAAGCTGCAACAATCCCAAAAAAGCCTGTGAAATCCTTGAGGGACTGCCTTTACTCCCACCCTAATGTTTTTGGGGTTTTTTGCCTCTTCAACCTTTTTTGTGTAATTTCATTTGTGAGTCTTCTGTATGTCTTTTATTCTTGACAGCTTTATTCCTAAAATGTAATAAAATAATTTGAATTATTGAATCACTCACTCAATCATCAATTTACCCAGCGATCTACCCAGCAGTGGCTATAGATCATGACCGGAGACTTAAAAAGTCACTGAACCAGTGACTCCACCGTCCTACAATAACATTATCTTTATTTATTGGCTTTGCTTTCCCCCCTGTGTTAAGATCAATTATGAGGAGCATGTGTTTATCCAGCCAGGGTCATATAGTATCAGTCTATTGTTGAGCTTTTCAAAATGGTTCTGACCTCAACCCTCACCTTGACCTCCCGAATCTCGACCCCTGACTTGTGACCCTGCTGTTGTCTATAATACCATTGTTTGTCCAATGAGCAATGCAGAAAGAGCGAGCGGTGAAGCGCAGCTGTTGTTGTGCTTGTGCGCACAACAACGCAACAACTTGTGTGCTTTGGGTGTTTTGTATCTTCTTTTATTTTCCTTTTTCCCTCACTTGTTCATCCTCTTATCCCACCTTGACCCCCCCCCCCTTCTTCTAAAATAAAATGAGCCTGGCAGTTGGCATTTTGCTTTTTGGACGACAGGCTTCTCCCCCCATGTTCAATTATTCATGCTGAACTCCTCACTCCCCACAGCTATGGAAGCTAGAACACACACACATGCACACACACACACAGCTCTGTAAATGCATGTGCCATGTGTTGGCAGTGATATTTTTGGGGCTTTGTTTTGTGAAGGGGAACTGGCAGCTTCAGTATAGAGTGCAATACACAAGTGAAAGACTATTATTGGAGATGAAGGCAAAGGGTTTCTATTTCTCTGAACAGTTTGGACGTAATATTCTGTGACTTAAGACCTGCACTCACATTATCACAATTCCCAGTTGCTTTTTTTCTCTATTTAAGGCTCTTTTTTTTAACATTCCCACTTTTACAATCTGCCTCCCCTTTATTTATTTGCCAGTCTTCCATAATGCCCATCAAACAGTGCATCTCCTTTGTTTCCTCACGCATTTCAGGTTCCCTCATTTCTCATTCATCTATTTTTCTCTCTTCAGTCCACTTCGCATCCGTGCTCCGCTCATTTTTCATTCATCTGTTTTTCCCTCTACAACCCATTCATCTCCATCCTCCTCTCCATCTCCCCCTGTGTGAAGCTTGATGTCCCTCCCCTTCCAATCCACCCTCACACATGTTGTTCTTCTCTCTCTCTGTGCTGTGACAGTGTCTCTGGCAGGGTTAGGTAACAGTGTGCAGCGTGCCCTACTGAGCCGTGGTGAATAATTCAGTCAACAGGACACGAGGCTACACTCTTATGTCAACTGGAATTACAAGTTACAAAATGCTCAAAAGAGAAAGTGAGGCATCAGCTCAGCAGTGTGTGTGTCGATGAGGCTTGGGGAGTAACAGATTACATCTAACAGGATTATGTAATAAGGATACAAAAAAGGTAACTGTAATCCATTACAGTTACAGGAAAAAAGACCAGTTAGCCAGTTAACCTGTCAGTATTACTGCCACTCATACAACAACAACAACTACTACTACTGCCAGTGAAAAATATTTTTGGACTGTAGTTGGAGATGCTGGTGACCAGGATGGTGTGTGGGAATAAGTGTGAAGGATAATGTCAGTTTACTTCAAGTTTGAGTATTTAGTGTGAATAGCATACTTAACAAACTACATTTAAATGCGGCTGTTGCTGGACAAACAATAAATAATAACTATGAACATGAAATGTTCTATTTGGCTCAACAGTTTGACTGTACTTTGTATTGAGGTAATCCAAAAGTAATGTGAGAGAGTACGTGATAGAGTCTTACTTTTCTTAAAAAACAAAATCAACATAAACCAAAAATATATCACACATAAGAAATTGTGCTGTCTTACTATACTACGCTTTCTCCCTTCAGTATTATCATACTGTGCTGTTATGTGACATCTCAACAACTGATAATTTGGTGCAGCTTTTGAATTTGTTGTCACTGCAGTGCTTCATTAAAAAGACTGCCAGGTGGTGGTTTAGCACATGTGCTGTTTTAAGCAGTCGGGTACAAAACACTCAGTCAGGGCTATTTTGTCACCAGGATTGGAGGTGGAAGATGGTGGGAAGAAAAGCAGAAGGAGATGAGTCAGTGGGACACAGGAAGGACAGCAGGAAGGGAGTGGAGGGGAGAATAAGATCAAGGTGAATTACAGATTTTTAAGCCTGCCAGAAAAGACTGAATGAACCGAGCGAGGGGATGACGAGAAAGGGGGGAAATAAGGGACATGTGAGCGAGCGAGATAGGCATGGGCAGAGGACTCCTGATGTGAGTCATCCAGCCAGTGAGGGACGGGTCACCATGGACACGGCCACTGACCCTGCACTGATGACCGATCTATTGATCCCATTAAAGCTACACCTCAGTGTTTCTGTTCTTCTCTTTCTCTGTGGTTGCTTTCCTGTCTGACTGTATTAATCTTAATGAGATCAACAACTCTGCATCTCTCCGTGCTGCTCTCCTCTGTGGCGCCTGTCTGTATGCATCAATTTCTGTCTAGCTGCCTGATGCTCTCTGCACCCCTGCCTTCTGATTCTAGCATCTATTTTGTCCTTTTAACGGTTGGCTGCCTGTGGTTTATAGTTTAAGTGCCACAAATAGCACACATTATGCAAATCATGATTAAATACATGGTGAGGAAATAATACCATGAGCTAACCTAATAAATAGAAATGTATTAGGCCAAACTTAACTGAATAAAACCGTGTCCAATTGCTCAAGCCCATTCCTGTCTGTGTCCCTGTTAAAGGCACAGTAAGGATTATTTGAAGTGTGGTTGTATAACTAACCATTTAAAACACAGAGGTCACCCAATAACACAAACAAACTAATTGATCGAGGTAGGCATGGACCAACAACTCCCATGCTCTTTGAGGTAAAATTACTGATTTCGCCAATGGAGTTTGGTTGCTTTGGATAGAGCAACATTTGGCTTGTATAACGATGGCTGTTGTGAAAGGCTATCTGATACCAAGGTAAAGTTAAAAATATTCTAAATATAGCGTATATAAACCGATAGATCTTTTTTAGGTGGTTAAATTATGTACTGTAGTCTGATCTAGTTTTTACATTGACTATTGAACTGTAGCTCATACAACTCAGCTTCAGATAATCTGAATTATCCCTTTGACATCCTTTTCGTCACTCTTATTTTTCAAATTTTGTCAGAATCTTTCATAACTGTCAAAAGTTTTCCGTCTTCTCCTCATTTTACTACTGCAGGTTTTGATGGTATACTGTATGTGTAGGAGACAAGTGCCGTCCGATTACTCACCGGTGAGATCATTCCCAATTCGCCCCCTTTGTGCTAATATAAAAGGTTATCAGCCATGTGGTGATGTGTGCACACACACACACACACACACACACACACACACACACACACGGGCATCCTCATTTAAAGCCATTAAAGTTATTTCTGTGGGAAATGTCCTCAGCGGCGAAGCTTTACTATTCCACACCGAGACTTGATTAGAGGTTGATTTAATGCTCTCCAAACAATGAGCTCCTGTTTATTTCCAATTAGCATGATGGATGCAGACTATAACAAACATACTGCCTTCCTCTTCTTTCCCCCTCGCTCTCCCACCTTGTATCGCTTTCTCTCTTCCTTTCTTTCATTTAAACACCGTTTTCTTGGGCGGCACTCGCCTGGCAACAGCATGCTTTGACATGAGTGTTGCCATGGCAGAGCATTTTAACAACTGTGGTTTTAGCTGTACCATATTACTTATTAATTGGATGTTCAATGTCCTTAACCTCTCTGAGGACGGAGCTCAGCTCTACTTGTGTTACCTGGAGAGATTTATTCTGAATTCCCAATTTCTTTGGTCACTGGAGTGATTGAGTTACAAGCATTTGATTTTTGTATTGTTCCCATACATTTCTTGACAATTTGAGGTTGAGTATACAGTAGTTTCTAATGTTTATTCAGTGTGTAGTGGTTCTCTTGCCATTAATAATTAATTTGTGCCTTTAGGACAGTAGGACAGTGTTAGGGGTAACATGCAACAAAAATAAGGCCTTACAGTAATATATTAGATTTAGCAGTAACAAAGTAATATGACACATAATCAATAGAATGTATCTAATATTATTAAATTTACTACATCGCATAACACATATGAGACTGTCACTAAATGCAAAAGTTGCAAAATGCATATAAATACATTTGTCCAGTTCCATTTTATTGGGCATCAACCTCACATTTACGCACAAAAAAGTGACTTAAATCACAGCTGAGATGCAAACCTGCATGGCGCTTTAGAGACGAGGCGACAGGAGGAATGATTGAAACCTCTTTATTACCTTAAATCCTACAATATAGGGGCATTTGTGGGGGAAACTGCTATGAAACATTACCCTCTTCCATTTTATATGTATACTTGTACTTTTGGATTTATTTTGGAAAAGTAATGCAAAAGAAGTGTGATGCATTCCTCCACATGGCAATACTGTAAAGTAATGTATTACTTTTAAATGACAGTAATAAGTAGTAAAAAAAAAAAAGATTAGATAAAATCATCTTTTATCAATCCCTCACTGGGGAAAAGTATAGTATTACACCAGCAAATTGGATATTAAAATAGGAAGAAGCATCATTAAAAAAAGCAATAAATAATAATTAGTAAGCTATATAAATAATAGGAACAATAAAAACAAGACAAAATGTACAAACAATAAAACAATAGAAAATATAGGAACAGTAAAAACAAGACAAAATATAAACAGAAGTACAATATAAACAGAAGGAAATATAAAAGAAACTGGAACAATGCAAACAAGAAACAGTTTGATTAACTCTGTTGCACGTAGAAAATATCACACAATATGAAATAAGATACATCAATATTGTGTACATTTTGAAAATGAATTGCCCAACACTGTTAGAGGTGTGACTGTATGTATATGGATTATATATGATAGTCATGTTCAGGCCAGGCAAAATGAAGTAAAATCCCTTCATCCTCATAGAAACATATGACTTAAGATGACATAAGCACCCACATATGCCATAAAGACACTGCAGGTTCCACTAGAGCCATCAACATAAACAGACAAACTCACTTAAACAGTTCCAGTTCAGCCCATGCAGTAGTTTCCCTCCAGTACTTTATAAAGTCGTATTATCTCAACTCTGTAATCTGTATCAAATGTAGTCTGGCATTGCACCCAGGGAGCCCCGAGCTATCAGTCTGCTACACATTCACCTTGACACATCCCATCATTTAAAATCAGAAGCACTCAAAGCTCTATTTGCAGGCAAAGAGGGGTGGCAATTTTATGCATTTCTGATCTGAAACTTGAACAAGCCCCTTTCCTCTCCATGCTGGCTTTCAATAAATTCAGATGATTTCCCGTATCATTAAATGCTGAATTTGACTTGCAAATCGCCCCCTTGTGCTTTCTATGACGACGACCAGATGAATGCACGGGAGACACACACACATAACGTTCGTATATCCAGACATACAGACAGACAGCACTCGTGCAGCTCATGTTTAATTAAGCGGTTTGTCTGTGAAAGAGACGGCGATGGGTCTCGCACGCTGTTACCTCAACGTGTGTTTTCTCCAATAAACTTTTTCTTTCACTGCTCAATATCCTGTGGCCCTGTAGGGGGCAGCACATATTGGTGGCCTCTTTTGTCCTCTGCCAGCATGACCAAGGTAAACATCCTCTTGGATTATCTCTTTTCATTCTTTATCTCACCCTCTTTCTCCTTTCACCCCCCCCCCTTTCTTCACCCTCTCTCCCGCCTTCTCATCCTCTTTCACACTCACTCCATCTTGATTCTGTCTCTTTTTTCCATCTCAGAGATGAAAGCCTCCCCACAGCTCCTTTCACTTCTCCTGAAGCAGCCCAAATGAGGTAGCTTATCTGATGAATCCCCCCCCCCCCCCCCCAACACACACACACACACACAAACACACACACCCCTCCGTCTTCAGACAGACACACATGCATGCAGATACATGTGTCTTGTTAGCTTGCATTTTTGTGCAGCTCTTAAAAAGACCCATTCTGCACATGTACACACTGGTTTCGAGGTCCATAACTCACTTATGCACCATATAAACATATGCATAGGCGGATAATAAGTAAAACACCCACACAGACACACATACGGCGTGCCTGGAGGCATGGTAGGCCTGGTGGGAGATCCGGGGGCCTGGCACCGTGGTATGAGGTGCCTGGCGTCGGGTCCCTGGGGGTGGTGAGCTGACTGTGATGTTAGGTTATTGGGCTCCGCACAGCAATGCCTTTTGGTCTGCTCTGTAGGGGGGCATGAGGGAGTGCATGCGTATGACGGCTTTTATTAAACAGTAATCCCAACAGCTGTTGTTCAACCAAGCATCTCCCCTTCCCCCCAACTCTCTTCCTACGTTCTTTCTCTTCCTTCCTTCTTTTGAGGCGTCTGTCTGTTTTCCCTGACAGAGCACAGCACGAGCCAACCAGATCCACTGGAGACCCCTTATTAACAACTCGCATATCCACCTCCTGTCTCCTAAACATTATGTTCATATACTGTACAATTGATTTACATTAGCAAATTTGTTGAGTAGAAAATGCAATGCTGCCAGGATTAGGCTTTTAATCGACATAACAAGGAAATTAATGTAACTGAATGGCAGCCTGGCAAGTCAAGCGGGATGAAAAATGTTATGTTTATGTTTAGGCAACTCAAAACACTTGGCAACCAGTGCGTAGGATTTAGTGGCATCTATCTGTGAGTATGCAGGCTGCAAACACCTCTCCTCACTAGAGTCAGATCATTTGTGTTTATTATTTATAGTTATTTATAGATATTGAAAGTATCAGTGACAGTTTGTTCGAGCAGCACATCTTACACACTTGACCTTGACAGTTAAAGGTGCAGTAAGCAGCTATGGAATGAGAATCAACAATCAATTATCATTCTCCAGAATTGCTTACTCCACCTTTAAGGAAAGACAATGGTCTGGCTTAAACACTGAAAAATGTCAGCGTTTCCCTAACCTTAACCAAATGTTTTAGTAGCTTAAATCTAACAATGGTAGGGTTTCATCACTGTCTCTGGTGTCATATTTTACCACAACATGGACTGTTATTACCGTAATAAATATTTTGGCATATAAAAGCTAATGTGCTGTACTGTGGCTGCAAGAACATGTGGATAGAGGGCTACACACATAGTTGTAGAACTGGAGTTTACATCCAGTACTGTTTTCCTTGCTTACTTTGACTCTGGTTATGCAGACTGTGAAACATGAAGATGTGGAAGGAACATTATGAGCAAAGCATGCCAATGTCTCTGTTTTTGGCTGCAAGAACCAACATAAACACTATCAGAGGAAGTGAAGACCCAGTGAGTTAACTGTTATTTTTGATGGAAGTGTCTCCACAGCAACTCATAAACTCATATGCGTGCGCTAAGTTAAGCATTTTACTTGGAGATATGAAATTTAACTGATCTCACCCAGGATGCAGGACCCAAACTCTGGTCTCAATATTCTCTGTTTTTGTTGTTGTTGTTGTTGTTTTGTTTTGTTTGGCTTTTTTAACCACCTACTCTGACATCCTTCTTGTGTATTGGATATATTCACTTGCAACATTTTTTTCAGACAGTAATTACATCAAATTACAGCAATTACCTCCCAAACACATTTAGCAAAGCAGGCATTAGTAGCATATAAGCATACGTTGTAGAGGTTGATCTGCTTCCTTCCAACACACACGTACATACACACACACACAATGAAGTTCAATTTCAATGCATCTGTGCTGCCTATGATGTTCAGACAGCGAGCGAGGGCAGCCGGTGTTCAAAAGAGCTGTGTGTCTCTTTGTATGTGTGTTAGTAACCCTTTTAATGTAGCATAAGAATTAATGAGTCAGAGTGCAAAGGGTAAAAGTGCAGCTGTACACTGGCACCTGCACTCCACTCACACACCACCCCTTCTACCTGCAGCTGGCTACTGATTGAGCTGTTCCCCACCCAGGGGACCCCTTCAATGAGGGACACGTGTGTCTCCCTCACTAATTACCCCCCCTACACCAGCTTGCCAAGTGTGCACCCCTTCCTCCTCCTCTGGTTCTTAATAAGAAGGAAGATACTGTAGTTTCATCTCTGTCTGCATATGTCTTCCTATCCCGTCTTACTTCCTTCCTTCTTGGCCCCACTCCCTCCCTCCCTGCTGTCACCCAGGACGTGCTGTCCCACCCCAGCTCTGTCCCCCAGGCCTCTGCCCTCTCCCCTGGGTACCATGTGGAGGAAAGGCCCGGGCTTTGTCTCCCTGTCTAGACCCTGACACCAACCACAAGGGGAGAGAACTTAATGATGGGTTCAGCAAATGTGCTTACTGGCTCTAACCCACATGGGTGTGGGCGCACACACGCACACACACACACACACACACACACACACACACAAGCTCACAGACACACACACATTCTTTCTCCTCTCTCTGCCTTTCGTTTTCCTTTCTCTTTCCCTCTGTCTTACTCACTCTCAGTGACAGGAATGACAATGGTGCCGTCTGTTCACCGTATCATTAACATGTCCCCCACTGTACTTATCCTGTTGGCTACATAATTAAAGATTATTTTAATCTAATAGTCATGCAATTTAAGCCCGATACTAAAACTAATAAACTGTGAGCATTATTCGTAATACTAATAGAACTTAAAAGTCTCATTGTGAGTGGTTGGTTGTTGTAGCAGAAGAGCGTTAAACTTTAAACTTTGCTGGTGAGATGTTTTTGATGTATTGTTTCTGTTTCATCATGCTTGTGCGTTTCAAAGAGTTTAAAGAGAAAATCAGTCGCCAACTATTTGGACAATCGATTAATCGATTTAGTCATTTTTCAAGCAAAAATGTCAAGCATTTGCTGGTTCCAGCTTCTTAAATGTAGAAGATTTGCTGCTTTGTCATTTTTGACAGAAGAGTCTTTTGGATTTGGACTATTGATTGGACAAAAAAGCAAATTGAGGACATTGCTTTTGGCTCTGGGGAACTGTCAACATTTTTCACTTTTTTTAATTAATTAATCAATTTTTTTTATATTTTATAGAGTAAATGATTAAACAATTAATTGTGAAATTAATCTGCAAATTAACTGATAATGAAAAGAATCATTAGTTGCAGCCCTGTTGTTGACTGCATCTTGGTTTGTTATATAAGAGATAATGTACAGTGAGCAGGTTATCCTTCTGAAATAAACCCCAACAAGATGATGGATCCTAACAAAGCTGTGTCATAATGGATGACAACTAAGTTGTAGTAGAGGTGACGAGTGAGTTAAGAAAACTGCCATCCAGAGGCATCACTCTATTGACATTCATGTTTTAAAGAAGCAAAATTAGTATTCACAAATATCTCAACATTTTTCAAATGAATGGAAGCAAATTTAATTTCTTTGGTTAGGTGTGAAATTGGCAAAGACATGTTTATTATGCAAATCTGAAAACATTGGGCTTGAAGTTGGATTTGAATGCAAATTGAGATTTTTTACGGTTTTGAAGGTGTATTACATTGTCGCTCCAATCATCTTGTATGTAGTCAGGAATTACATTTCAACACCATTCTCAGCTAAAAATGCTACATTGTTCTCCTGATTGTGAAAAATAACTTTGAGGAAGATTTAGACCACATAATTGAGAATTCATTTGCAAACACAGGCTTCTAATTCTTCCTGAATGTATTTGTTTTCTGTTTAAGGCGACTGAACTTAGAAGGAAAAAAAAATAATGAACTTGCACATTCTAATTAAAACTATATTTACTCAATGTTTCTCATGCATGCATCATTTAATCCTTGAAAGTCAATGACATTGTAATATCCTCAATTGGAAGTCTGTGCAAGATTTAAATCCCAAACTTTGAGCATAACAACACTGCACTGCGGCTGGCTTCACCTCTGGGTGACCTTTGGTGATTCAGATGCTATACAATTTTTCTTCATGATTCACATGTTAAACTCTCAAATTTAGTGTATGACAGTCCTGTCCCAAACACAGAAAATACCATAAAACAGAAAATGCTACAAAATTGAAGGTAGTTTAGATATTAAAAAAAAACCCAAACAAGTCTGTGAAGAGGTGAACATCAAGACTGGTATTAAAAATGCATGAGTTTGCCTTTGGTTGGAAAATGGCTAGACTGACAGGAGGTGATATATAAAAGATTGTCTCTGTCTTTCTCTGTTTATTTCCCCTCCCTTTTCTCAAGCAGACATTCTGTTTTGAGCACTAATGAGAAATCAGACATGGCTGCTGAATGCTTTGGTCATGATGGTCAGGACAAGAGATGGACATTGCCCTTTTCTCTGCTGTGTTTGTTTGGCTGTGTGTTTGTGTGAGCAGTGAGCCAAAGGACAGGGTCACTGGTGCTGAATGATAAACTGAACATGGCTGTCTCAATGTGTGTTTATATGTGTGTTTGATTTGTTTTAACTGTCTAAATATCAGCGCCTGGTTGCATAAACCACCTTAAGTTTCAAATTTAGATTACCCAAGCAAAATATTTCCCTAAGCTAGTTCACTTAGGAGCGTTGCATAAAGCCTCTTCTCTTTGCCTAAGTGTTTTGACTAAGTCTCTCAGGGTGGTTACAATGGTTTCGCTTCACTCTTTAATGTTACTAAATAACATTGTCAGTTGTTCACTAGTGTAGCCAATACAGCTCATGTTAGCTAGCTTCTTCAAAACAGACAACAAAGAGAATACAAAAAGAAAAAGGAAGCTAAACTGGACAGAAGATGAGAATGTTGTTCTCCTTGAAGAATATGAAAAACACAAGCACATAATCCAGAGTATATTTATTTCAGCCATAGCAAATACACAAGCAGAAGATGTGGCAAGAAGTAACTGACAAAATCAGTGTCAGAAATCTGCTGTGAAAATGAACTGTGGATGAAGTAAGGAAGAAAATATGAAAATATTACTGTGACAGCAAGAAAGGAGATGGGCAGACATCGACAGGAGTCGACAAAAACTGGTGAGTTTCACTGAAACAATATAGCTAATGTAACTGATGACATGACAAGGAGTTATGCCAATATTTGGCAATAGTATCCAATGGTTTTTCTCTGTCTTGAAAAATGTCTCTCGGTATCTCCTCCCTATCTTCTATCACCATTAATTCAGCAATTGTCTGATGTCTGATGATTTTGATAGGACAGCTGTGAGAGTAAGATTGGGGGATGACATGCACCAAAGGGCCATAGGCAGGAGTCGAACCCACGGCCACTGTAGAGGACTCACAGCCTCAATACATGGGGCGCACGCTCTACCATCTGAGATGTCTTGCCACCATTAATTCACTCCTAAGAGACTGTTAGAGGTCCCTTAAACTTTTTTGAGGACCTTCTCACTACGCATAAGGGAATAACGGATGAAAGGTTTTTCACTTTCAACATCCTAAGGAAATCCTTATGGTGATTTTATGCAACTAATTTTTCCAAAGGCACCTTTCGTCTTAGTGGGTTTTGTGCAGCCAGGCACTGGTTAGCCTAATAAAGGGTTTAGAATAGTTTTCTTGTGAGATATACTGTCTTTATGTGTGTCTTTGGGTATGTATGCACTAAGGATTGATGCAGTACTTGTAATTTAGTTTTTATTAGACATTAAATCATGTTTCAAATGGGATGTTGCTATATGTTGTCTTAAGTAGCCTTCAGTAGCCAGGCTCTTAATTTGTATTTTTGATCATATTGTTGAATGTAGTTTAAGTATGTCTCTTTTCTTGTGTTTTGATTTAATTGCAGCCTCTATCTTTTCTCTCCCTCTTCGTCTTTCCCTTCCCCTCTCTCTTTCTCTCTCTGTTTCTGTGTGTGTTTCTGGACACTGGCTCTTGTTCTCTCTACAGGCAGTCTAATGAGCACACAGACTTCTGTGGAACACCCAAATACAGCTGTAACTGCGAGTGCACACCACGCACATGCACACACACAGAGCTTGATTGGGCCCTGCCAGTGTATCTCTCTTCAGCCCTAATGAGCAATGCTGGACAACCAGTATAACAATCATATCTCTGTTTCTGTGTTTGTCTGTTTGCACTGGAAGCTGTGAGCCAATGCTAATTCTACAGTAAACTCTCTACGGCTTGATGAGCACTGTTTTACTTCGGTACTCCTGAGCAACACAGACACACTGAAGAGTAATATAGCCTATATCTCTGAGCTTTTTGGTGGTTTTTGTTGGCATAACAAGCTGCTCGAATCTGAAAAGGAATAGTATACAGGAGGCTGGGATGAGATATGGATGGAGTGGGTTAGCATTATGAAAACAGCTGTGCTTTCTGAGTTTGTTGTTGTAAAAATGAAGTATAGAAGTGATTGTCGTTTGTTTGGAATTGAATGATGAAATCCAGATCTCTCTCTATTTTTTTTCCCCAAGGGACAGTAAGTGTGGTTTCCAAGATGTGTTCTGGCAGAATTGCTCCATATGTTGTGCAACCATCCCCAAAGTGACCTACACTTAGTTTGTGTCCTGTCTCCAGATTTGTGCGTGTGTGTTCCTTTGTATTCAGAGTGCCAGCCACTCTTGAACTTGTGACAGCCTTTCGACATCCCACCTTCAGTTGATCCCTCTAAGTCCCGCCCCTTTTTTCTCTGTGCTCCTGTAACATTTGAACAAGCTTGGCACCAGCAGAGCCTCAGTCAACTTTCTCTTTTCCTGTTTCCTTTACTTAGATTAGATATCTCAGGGGTTTTCAAATTGGGTGGTGGGCAGATTACACATAATAGCCAACATATTGATTTGATTTGGTTGGAGGGGTCAGAGATCAGTCAGAAAATAATAAATGCTTTTTGACAGACCTTTTTGTATTTGCTGTCGTTTGAACATATGTGAAACAGTAATATTAGGCTATCTTTACTCAGTTATTGAGCGTCTGGGATCAAATAACGTAATCATGATGCCATAGAGAGCTATCTATTTGTATCTGATAGCTAATGTTAGCAAAACTAGATAATGATTGATATAGATTAACTAGCTAGCTGGCTAGCATTTTGCCAATGTTAGCTATGAGATTTAACTAGCTAGAGAATGACTGAGGTATTTTAGCAAGCTAGTTAGTCAGTGTTTTGCTAACATTAGCTAACTTAAGATGAGACTCTGTTGCTTTTACAGGTCCCCCGGCAACATCAGCCATCTTCAAAATTTGTTTTCTTTTCAACATAAATGAGCTGAGCACTTACAAAAAACAGGAAGAGAGAAAGCTGCCAGAGTATCAAGCTTGCTCAACTATTACTGGAGTGAACGACCCACAGATTAGTTTCTTACTCTCTACTCCAGCGAGCTCTGCTCCTTTAGTCAATACACACATCACTTCATGTGAGGGGGAATAATCTCAACAAAGTAGAGACCCTCCCTCTGCCCTTTCACCAGTTTCCTGCCAAGTTATCCCTCATGCATAGATGTAATACAGAACACATTACGTGAAAAGATGGTTGTAATTATGTGTTTTTGTGTGTGAATTAAATTAATTTCAACAGACTGGCCCATTGTCTTTTAGCAGACTCAACATCTGGATTTTGTAACAGCATATTTCTAATAGATAAACAATTGTATTATTTACACTGATAATAACTCTCACTAATCATATTTCAGAACATAATGCACTGATAATAACTCTCACTAATCAAGTTTTAGGACATTGTGTACTGGTCGATGTTGTGTCTGGCTGTCTTGTTGGAAGAACAGCAGAAATATATCAGCAACGCTGCAGTGGAGGATAAAGCAAATTTACCATGGCTTAGCATTTTTTTCCCCTCAGTTCTCTGCTGTTTCAGTCAGCCTCTAAACCGGTTTTCTCTTGTTTATAGCCTTACATAACATTTTATAACACTAGTTTATAGCATACTGTATATCACAAGAGGCAGTGCCAAAAAAAAAAGATTGTTTTTCTGAATATATTTCCTCATGTCGTTCGCTGTTTAATGATGGCCACTGGCTTAACGATGACCGCATAGTTTACCATGTTTTGGTTTGTATATCTTGAAACTGGCTATGTGTAATGATCGTGACAGCAGTGTTCAAGATGGGCCGTAAACTTGCAGAATGTTGTTCTGTTTGTGTCAGTTCTTTTTTTTTCCGGGCTCCAGCTTTGTCTTATTGGCTGTTTCCTTTGAAGCTGCTAGGCCTCTGGTCAGGAAGTTTAGACTTCAGACTTCATCTCTCTTCCTCCATCCTTCTCGCCTCTCATCTCGCGCCTCTGCTGGACATCTGTGCTCTATCACACGCAACACGAAGAATGAAACACACACTTTTTCTTGCTTGTTTGTTGTTCATGTCGCACTTTGAATTCACATCCAATTTAGAATCTTTGAAAGCGTGTGTTTGTAACTGCATGCGCGTGTGTTTGTTCTATACTATATCCTAAATATAATGACCATTTTAATCATTTGGCACACATGCACACAATCTCCCATCCACGCCTCAGGGAGCATGTCACTTGGTTTGACCTGTGGAGTTTTGGCACCAGATGTCTCCAGCTGGCACTACTGGAGACATATGCTACATCTCCATCCTTGTGTGTGTGTATGATTGTGTGTGTATGTGTGTGTGTGTGTGTCTGTATACCTTGGCACTTTCAATAAGCCCCAGTGTTTGCTTTTTCCTTATTGCCTTTGTCTTTTCATTTCCAATCTTCTCTTGGTTGCTTTCCCTCCCTCTTTTTCCATTCCCACTGTTGTCCTCCCCCTGACTCTGTCATGACTCTCTTCTATCTATCAACATATTTTCTAAATAAGCAGTGCCTCTCTACATTTAAGTATCAAGACCACTGCTATTGTTGTGTTAAAGAAAATTGTTTGGCCCAACTCCCAGCTGCTTTGTGCTGTAACTCACCTCTCGGGGGAAATAGAAAAGCTTTGTAGAGTATAATATCCACTTATGTGTATGTTTGTGTGCACTATGTTGCTTGTCAACATTTTACGTGCATATACATGCAGACACAGTGGACAAAGGCAAAGTGTCAAATAAGAAAATGAATGAGAGTTGCTTACACTATAGTAACCCTTTTGGTTCGTCATCCTCTCGTTCATCATTTATGAGGCCGTTTATTCTTCAGCATGCACAAGGATGTTCCTTTATTTTGTAGCGTTGAATTATTCAGCCGCTTGTTGTGATGGATGCCCGGGATGATAAGGGATAGTAACACATGTGTACACAAGCTCACACACACACACACGCGCACACAGGCGAGATTCCCCTTAGTGATCTATGGGGATTCTTCTTCCGTTGTTTATCGCTGCAGTACGTGTGCATGTTTCCCATGGTAGATGATGATGAATCATAGACGTGCCTGATCATGTACTGTTTAGGAGCAGCACCTTTTAAACGACGACAACATCCACTATTCCATGATGATAGCTGAGGAGCATGTATACACTTTTATGCCTTTTGTGTGTGAGTAGCCGTCCACTCTGTGTAGCTGTTGCGTTTCTGTGTGTGTGTGTGATAGAGAGAGACAGAGAGAGATGTGGACTCCCTCTCATGTGCCCTCTTTTGTTAATAATAGTTAAGAATGTAACAATGTTTCAAGTAGCTTGATATTGTAAAAAAATAGGAAAAAAAAGTCTTGAAACCAGACTGTGATGATTTCTAATGTAATATTACATGTTTCTTTTTTAGATTTTATAAAAGGATTTTGGCAGACTGCTGCATCATTTTTGCTTTGCAGTTCATACATAATTTTTTGTACATACTTAGGTCATGGCTAAGCTGAAACAGTGCTAGAATCACTGCCTTTTTTGTGATTACTGGTTGTTCAGTGGCTACCATTGACTGTGGCTAATTTCATTTTGTGGCAAAATAAGTATTAAATTAAAAGCAATTTTGACATGCTGGGGCTTAAATTGGATGGCATGACCGAGTTAGCGTTATCGCCAAAACAACAAAAATTGGAAGTTATCTTCTAGATTTGTTACTACATTGCATACTGTAATAGCTTCCTTCACTTTTGGCTTTCCACTTGTCTGATACCTCAAAAGTCATCACTGCTGAGATGATTTGCAGTTTGTCTGTGGCACAAATTTGCATATCAGAGTTCACCTAGTTCTCCCTCTTCACTAAAATTTAACTATGCGCGAATTCACTTCATCACCGTGAGTTAATCCACCGATCTCTGCAAATCCATTAAAATGAATTGAAGTTTGTTATGATTGCGGGTGTGACCAAGCCCTTTCTCTTTCTCCCTCTTGCACACACCTACACACACGCACAGGGACATGAACACACACACACACACACACACACACACACACACACACACACACACACACACACACACACACACACACACACACACACTCTCTCTGTCTGATGGAAAGTTGCACCTCTCCTGTGGTCTCCTGCTCTGTCAACTTTCCGTCGTGTTGAGACAAACAGTGATTTGTTCCACTGTATTTGTTTACTGTTTGTTACATCATGGCACCTTTCACCGCTCTCCCCTGTTATTACAACTGATTTGTCTGGAAATGCAGCCTCAGAAAGCAACGGGAGAGAGAGAATTTGAGTGTTTATATGTGGAAAGCCAAAGCACATAAGCTGCAGGGGGAAAAAAAAGAATAAGAACTTTTACATTTCTCTGTTACGAGTGTGTGTAAGTTTGTGTTTGTGATGTGTGGTGCGTCACTTTTCTGTTACTTGTGACAGGCGAGTAGGCTGGCTGCTTTATTTGTGGACCTCCAGGCCCCACCATCGTCACACATCATGAGCATCTCTTAGCAGATGGAATTGGTTTACCTCCCACCTCTGTTGCTGATGCTGCCAGTGAGGGGTTACACACACACACACACACACACACACACATTTTATGTGCTTGAGCCCACATAAAGGCAGTTAGAAGTATAAACTCACACATGCACATAAACTTATCAAATTACATATTTACTGTACTGAAGAACTTCACCATTAATGAGGTTAGTGTTTCCTGCTTTACTATTAAAATACTGCCACCCTTAGAACATGGCTAAATTAAAAAGATGGTATATTATAATATCATTAATAATGTAACAAACACATTCATGGACTCACAGGGACCAGTGCAGCTCTGATGATAACCTCCCAGTCCTTATTTATCATTCATAAGTGGAGAGACATCTGAATTTTAAATGGGCAAAATCCTCTGCCAAATTAGCCAAAGTTGTAATGATATTTGGTTTGCTTTTGTAACCAGATTTTGAACCGAAATTTATGAAGGAAGGTTTTTAAGTTATGAAGGCCTTTCTAGACATCATATAGCGAGGGGAAAAGTTTTGA
Organism: Lutjanus campechanus; assembly: GCA_027495735.1. Taxonomy (NCBI): domain Eukaryota; kingdom Metazoa; phylum Chordata; class Actinopteri; order Lutjaniformes; family Lutjanidae; genus Lutjanus; species Lutjanus campechanus. Next base: position 17,958 of record JAJHUR010072516.1, on the reverse strand, counting down.
TCTTTCTTAAAATATGTTTTTCTCTCAATTATAGTTCTACCCTCTTTTAAGTTAAAAGAGATCACATACACTTGACATCTTTTGACAACTTTGGAGTCGGATCTACAAATGTGATAATAACTTCATTAAGCGCTGCTGAGACAAAGTTGGTTGGTTACTCAGACCGGGTCCACGCTAGCAGCTCTTTTACCCATGGGGGTGTTTCCCACTCTCTGTTAAAGGTTGTGGTACAGACTTCTCTATATTTCTGAACAGCTTAAACAGCAAGGCTCCCCAGAGATCAATTAATAGTTTATAGAAGAGAGGAGAGAGCAGTGAAATTGCCTGTCTTAGTGGTTCATGCTCTGATGCGCCACCACCAACGTTTGCTTAATTAGGCCAAAAATATCTTTTAAAAACTTGACTGCTAAAAACATTTTTGTTTATGTTTTCACAGTCTCAAAATTGAGTTTTTAATGTTTATGTGGGTTCTTAAGAAGAGTTTATACTGGTGTGCTAAATCAATTCTCTTCAAGGCTTTTTCTGCAAGAAGGAAAACAAGAGTCTAAAAGCACACTTATACCCCAGACGAAGTGCTGTATATTACGACTGGGCCTGGTAACAGCTGACTGATTGATTGAGGATGCAATCAAATAAACAGTGTTTCTACATTTAGCAGGGCTATAAAATATAGTCATGTAAAAGCACTGAGATTTTGCACAGTCCACATGGTCCATATTCTAATTTAGTGGCCCCAACCCTGTCACGGTGCAGGACTTGAAAACAAGGGCAATACACTTAGACTGGGTTGCACCAACAAATAAATAAATAAATAAATAAATTGCTAACAGAATATTAATGTTATATTTCTTACTAGGTAGCTGAAAAGTTAAAACATTACTTTGTTTGCTTTTAAGCCAAAAGTCTAACAAAACGTTAATGGTACACAGTTTGCTAGCTAGATAAAAAGTCTGACAGAACAGCCTTCGAGGAACCTGATTATTCTTAGTCAGTCCGTCTCAAAAAGGCATTTTATATGTTTAACCTCCTTAAGTGTAAGTTTAAACTTAATACTGGATCACATTTTAAACTTTAATGTTTTGGTACAGCTGAATTAAACTTAAGTTAGAGTAAAAACTAGACTGAGTTTTAAAGAGGTTTAAATTCAATCTTTCTTAATGTTAAAGGTTCATGCAACTTAATTTTTAAGTTAAATCATGATTGAATTAGGTTTAAAATTTAATCCTTGTTGGTGCAACCAAGCCCTAAGTTTTGTGGCCAGTTTTAAATACTTCTACTCAGAACTCAAGGCAGAGGATTGTGTTGTCTACTGAATAAACAAAAGTTGACTTCTGACGAGTAACCTGCAGACTGAGCGCACACGTATGTGTAGGTCAGAGTCAGATCAGCACCATGGACAGTGATCAGGGAAGCCAGATTGGCATCAGCAGCACTATGGCCAGCAACCGTCACACTGGTAGCAGGAGATGGGGTCATAATGTCTACACACTGGACCTGTCATCACATCACAGAGACATTCAAAGTAATTGTGCAATTGTTTCCGGTCCTAGTGTCAGGATCCAATAGCATGTTTAGCTAAGTCTTTGTTGGAATAAATGAATGCTCATTGTCCCTTCAGCTCTGGAAACTTAATTGAATTTGTCACAATAATTTGGCCAGAAGGTCTAAAAGTATTACAGCAGGGACTGTTAACTCTTGCTTTATTCCTCTTTGGTTAACATAATCTCTTTACTGTCATGAATGTATTGCAGAGTGGACTCTAGTACTGCTGCTAGTACTGCAGAGGTTCTGTCAAGGGTCAGTGAATGGTGTAGCACTGCAGTGGTAGTGGCTGCTGTGTAGCACACTGTAGAGCAGACTGGAGATACAGAGCACAGAGACATACACACACAACTCATGAAAGTCTTCTCTCATCTGCGCTCCAGATGAAGGAGACAAAGGGAGAAAGAGGGGTCGATGAAAACAATAACTTATGTAGTCAGGAAAAGAGGGAGACGGCAGAAGAAAAGTGACAGTGTGTCACTGAGGGGAAGAAGAAAGGTGAAAACTGAGCCGTATTAACTGAGACAGTAAAGTAACTGCCTTCTTATTTGTAGCCCCTGCCTTACTGCCTTTACAACAACAAATTTATGTTTGTGTTATAACCTGTTTAACATCCTTCAGCTCTGTTTTCATTTTTGTCTTGCATAAAGATTATTACCGATTAATAATTTAAAGTGAAGGGAATATAGTGCAGCTTGCCATATTTCTTTTAGATTATTATTATACTGCTGAAGTTATAAATGATGCAGGCCACTTTTCTATGCAGCATATGTAAATGGGTAAGCATGTGAAAATCATGTGTCTTTCATGTTGGAAGGAGAGCCATAACTGTATGCCTCTGTGTAAAACACCTTGCTAACATGACAATGTGTTGGCAACTTGGTGCCGAGAGACAGTGAACATTGCACATTTGTACTGCTATA
>JAJHUR010072515.1:0-19842 GCA_027495735.1 Lutjanus campechanus | reverse complement strand
TCTATGCTTCCATGTGAAGAAACAGTGAAGCCACAGAACACATGCTGTTTGACAAGGTCACCCAATATCAGCAGAATATTAGCCTCAATGAAGTGGTAAAATAAAAAAAATACAAAACAGACATGTGGTCAGACAATATATTTTTTACAGGAACTATACAGAGACTCAACTCTCACATATACCTGTTTGAGGAGGTCTATGTGCTCTTCTTAAAAAGAACACAAGATGGCAGCAGTGACCAGCAGTTGGCTCAATGAACTGGTCTCTGCAGCTCTGGGTTATTAGAGGCACCTGGCAGGTAATGAGTTACCACAGAGATCTGAGCTCTAAACAAACATGCCAATTCGAGAGTGATTGAGTGCTTTCTCTCATTTACATGCACTAACTTAGTAAGTCTGATGATAGCAACGTGGAGTTTCAAAGGCAAGCCATGCAAATAATGCACAGGTTTAGTCAAGCTCCATTTGCATCCTTCTGATATCAGAAACTTTGTTTTGTTTTCATCATGAAAAGAGAAAGCTGTTTTTACTGGGGCATGTTTGCTTAAACTCCACTGAGCAATGTTTTTCTCTCCTTTTTTTTCTACACTGTACAGTTCATAATTTGTCTGCATTTACATCAAGTGTATGTTATCCAAATGAATTAAAATAAATATTATAATTAGCACCTGTTTTAGGACTGCAATGTGCAAATATTCAAAACTTTATCTGCAATCTTTCTTAGATATAGCTTTAATACAATTTACACTGTGAAAAAATCATGCAGGAATTTAATGGAAACTAATCTTTTCTCATTAATTTAACGTAAATATACAAATTTTATTAATCAAGTCAATTAATCTCAAAATTTCTAGAATTTATTTTCAGAACACTTCAGAACTTAAACGTAACATTTAAGCTTTAAACTTTAAACTTGAGATGAAAAGTTGAATGTATGTACTGTACAGAGTTCAGTCATCTCATTAAATTAAGTTTCTAATGAAACTTGATCTGCATATTAGCAGATTTTCCCAGCATGCATTATATGAGAGTTTTTCTTTTTTATATAGTTTAAAGAAAACATATATGATGGAAACTAGCTGTGGGTCTCTAATACACCTTTAAGATAAGGCATTGTTGTTTGTTTTAATGAATAAACAAATTCACTGGTAGCAGTTTCACATATTGTCTTTGCGTCCATGCTGTAACAGAGCAGCTCCAACACGAGCAGCTGTAACTGTAAGATCTTTGTGCGAAACAAAGAATTAACTCTTCAAACTGAGAAAATGTAAAAAGGAAATCAAATTTGTTTGAAGTGTTTGTCATTGTGACTGAACAGTTGTTGGAGAAACTTATTATCTTAAGTTTATTGAACAGATTTTCTCAGGTATAAGTCATATCAAGTTCATTTGACTAGAAAAGTTTATTTGTTTTGAACCATTATTAATTGATCTCAACTTGTCTATTCAAATTCAGTGAACTTAAAATATTAAGGCAGCCAGGACACATTTTTTTTATAAGTTAAAACAAATTTTGTAATTGTTTTATAACATAACTATCTATCTATCTATCTATCTATCTATCTATCTATCTATCTATCTATCTATCTATCTATCTATCTATCTATCTATCTATGACACTTGGATGACCTTGTAAGACATTCAAAGCACTCCAGTCTGACAGCCCATCATTTGAATACCTCACATGTCAATAAACAAAGCCGCACATTTAAACTTTGATCTTAACTTCCCCTCCTCAACAATTCTGCCCTTTCTTGCATGACTCCATAAAGGATGTGCACAGGGTTCCTGAATGTAAATTTTACCCAAATAAACAAACCTAATTAACTTTGTGGTTAAAGCCGCCGCCCCCTTCAAATTCACCGAGCCAGGAAAGGGCTCAGCCGCAGTCATTTGGCAGTGAAAGGACTAGTGGTTGTGGCTTCCATTCACCTTGAAACCCTCCGTAAAAGGCTCCGGTGAATCACTGGCGTGACATTTTATTCAAAGTCTACAGGTTTTTAAATGGATGGGCTGAACAATGGAACACACATTTACAGATGCAAACAAGGTCCTTTTAATTCATCCGTCTTCCCTGTTCTTTGATAAATTCCTTTATGCTCCATTTCCCCTAAAAAATGCAATAATGAAATAAATTTCCCCTGAATTAAGAGGCACTCAAAATGTTATAAAACTATGTACCAAGAATTAATCTTCCCATCCGTCTTATGGGTCTTTTTCTATGTATTGTGTTGTTTTTACTACTTAAATACCAATACCTAAAGAACAATATTAAGTCATTAAAATATTTATATAACTGAGCAATATAAAGTAATTTAACTTTAAATTGTACTTTGAACAGAGAAAGCATGTTTTCCATATATACCTGGAATGACCTGCAACTGAAACTTAAGTTCAAGATCCCGATTCTTCTCACTTTAAATTACTTGCAGGATTTTTCATTCTCAAATAATGCATGCTGGGAAGTCTGCTAATATGCTGATCGTGTTTCTATAGGAACTTAATTTAAAGACTTGAGGGAACTCTGTAGAGTACATTCATTCAACTCATCATTTCAATTCAAAAGAGTTGTTGTTTTTAAGTTAAGTGTATGTTTTTAAGTTTTTAAGTGTTCTGAAAATAATTATTAGAATTTTTTAGCTTAATTAACTTGAATAAATAAAACTTTTATATTTATGTAAAGTTATGAGAAAAGATTTGTTGATTTCATTTAATTCCTGAATGATATAACCAGTATATTAGAATTTAGACAGTAATGCATGAGTAATTTTGTCCTTTTATAGAGCAATCATTTTAATTATTTGCTGGTTACAGCATTACTGTTGGCAAGGTTAAATTCCTTTCATACATTTTATGTCATTATAAAATGCTTGGGGGTATTTGTGTGAACACTTTGGGCAGCTTTTGTTGGACAATTCTCATTCTTTGTGATACTTTACCGACTGAATTAATCAATCAATAATCAGTTTATGTACAGATTGATTTCTGTAAAGTTAAATGAATAAGTAGTCACAGTTACTTTTATTTATTTGTTTAGTTTAAAGGGAGTGTGCTGACAGAAAAGAACAGAACAAAATGAACAAGAGTTAGTGTGAAAGGCTATTTTTGTTCCTGGCTAATTGTTAAAATTCATATACACAACACAACATAATAAACATACACATCACTGGATTTATTAAATAATCCACCACTCGCCCTGAAACACAAAAATGCTTTGAAAATACTCTGAAACAACACCCAAAAAGATTTCAGTGAGAGACTGCTGTATCTTGAAATAATAAGGGAAAATTTATTATGTCTCTAAAATATAGACATTTCTGGCGCAAGTTTTTTGGCATCATTAATTTAAAAGTGATGTCGTACTATCTTTATTTGTAAGAGTTTGCCAACAAGGTATAAAGGAACAAAACTGAATCATTAATCTTCTTGTATTATATGATATTTGCACTGAATTATATTTTGGAGCTTTTACAAAAGAAGAAAAGATTTTGTCTGTTTTTTAGATTACAGTTTTACTGTCAAGCAGCAGACACACACTTATAGCCAGGCTGACACACACACACACACACACACACACACACACACACACACACACACACACGCACACACACACACACATGCACTGTGTTGTTATCCACAGGTGTGTGCAAACAAAGGGTGTGTTATAATTAGTTTTACATGAGCCACATTTGGCAGCGAGCTGTTTGTTTTTACTCTGCGTTATCTGAGAGTCCCATTTGAATAACCAATGCTTACTTTGTGGTGCACTTATTTTATTTCTGAGCCTGATGATGGAGTGGTTGTTTAAACAGAGAAGACAGCTGGCATCGAAATAATAAAGAGGCATGGAGTAGACACTAGCAAATGTTCTTGTGTGGTATGTTACAGTTTACATTCGATTTGTTGCTACTTGTGTAGGATTTATATTTTGCCATGGTCATAGTTCCACACAGTTTTTATTACAGTAAACACTTCATACAGACTATGACTGATATTCTTCCTCTTGCATCCTTTTTCTTGTCTTCCTTTTCTGCTTTTCTTTCCTCGTATTTTCTTCCCCATCTTATGTCATCTTTATGGACTTATTTTTCATCCTCTGTTTCTTCTTTCAGTTAGGGGTAGACCCAAACTATCAATACTACCGATATAAAGTCTGTGTTTGAGTATTAATACTAGTGTCAGTGGGATCTATACCAAAAAAGACAGATCCATCGTGACATCGTTGGCACATGAAGATTCACCTTAGTGCTGCAATATTTTTATCTCTGTGGCTGTTGTGTGGATGTATGCAGTGATCATTCATATAATGAACATTTCTTTATTTAATATCAAAAACTGCCTTGTGTTTAACACTATGACAAGGAGTTTTCAACTGCTTATGAAACAGTCTCATTTTTACCATAATACTTATATGACTTAGATAAGTTAATGAGACCATACACAAGAACATTGGCTGTGTTTCTGTACAGTTATTATTAATGACCAGCACCAGGTTGGGTTTTTCTTGAAATCAGATGAAACAAGCCTGTGTTTACATTTTCCCTGGCAAAAATACAGTGAGATGCATGTCGGTTAAAAAGAAGCAGGAGATATTGTTTTTATATCATTTTATTTTAGATGATATATTTTGTGGTTATTTTGTTGGAAACACTACCACTTTTGTTAACAGGGGCCTAAAAAAATAATACAATATGAAAGTTCTTTGTTGTAGTTGGTATTTATGTTGGTAATCAAATTTTGTGGTATCCCCCCACCACTTTCAACTTCTTCTTACTTTCTTTTTTTCTGCTAGTTCTTGCAGCTTCTATAGTTTTGAGGTTGGTAGCCCACAAACACCATAGTCAACTGGGAAAAATACCTCTCCATGCCAGGGGCCTCGAGGGAAGGGTGCTGAGGGGCACTGGCCACCCCTGAAATCTGAATGGCCACCCCATGTGCCACCTGATTATCCTCAAATAAGATTTGTTATCTGCCCAATGAGAGGCGGGACCTTTGTTTGAACAAGCTGTTTGACGAATAATTTTAACTCTACATTGTTTTGTTTTGTTTTTGTGCAATGTACTTACAATTTCTTTTTGAGTACTTACACTGAAGAATGGGGAAAAAAGCTCTTGCTATAAAGTTAGCATACTGTAGCAGCAGTCCGTTGCTAACCAGCAGCTAGCAATTTTGTTCGCTCCATCACAAATAAGACAATAAGTTTGCACTTTTTATTTAAAAGGTGAATTTGTACCTCTGTGCTCTTGTCTCATAACTGTCTGCAAACCATTCCTCTTTTGTGGAGCTAGGTTATACTCTGACAGACAAGATTAAATAAAAATTGATGGCGCAAAACAGATTTTTGGACCATTTTGGACTCCCAAGCTCTCTGCATCTTCAAAGAACCGAACTGTAAATTTGGCTTGTTTTTTTCACAGCAGACATTTTGATTTTGCGTAGTAGGAAAAGCATTAAAATGTCTTCTGTAAAAAAAAGTCCCAAAAAAATTATTGTTCCTCCTTTTCAGCTTTTTACCCTCTTATCTCACAATTATTCTAATTATTATTAGTCATAGTAGCAATAGTATTGCTGCTTCATGGGTAGGAAAAGTGTTCTGAGTTTTCTCAAGTTATTGATGGTTTCAGCGAATCTGTTAGTCATCCTCAAAATGTATGAGGTATAACATTACAAGAGCACTCCACATTCAGTCAGAGAGTTGGAACAAACAGGCGTTTGGCGGTCTGCATGGTTGACTTTTGGATTTCAGAGGTGTCCAGTTTGGCCCCGGCTGTTGTCTCATCTCAGTAAAGGATTTCCTAAACATCTTTCTTGGCCAACTGGCTGCTCCCTCCCTCTCTCGGCTTTATCCCCTGGCCCTCTGACCAGTGTTTGTTATTTCTCTCTTCAAGTGCTTCTCCTGAAAGGAAAACTTTGTCAAGATTTACGGGCAGGTGCACCGTGCCCTCCTCCATCACTCCACCCTCGATTTCTGCCTGCCGGTACTCAATTTGCGAGAGCTGCTTTTGAGCTCTCCCAAGGGACTGGCGTCTGGTCCAGAGCAACAGCGCTGAGATCTTTTTCCAAGATGGTGCCGGGGTCATGTAGGAGGCTGAGAAGAGAGGAAATGCTGTCAGAGGAAGCCTCTTTGTAGTTGCTTTTGTTGCAGGTGTTCTGCCATTCATTGTTGAAGCACACTGTTTAATATTACAACCTGCCTGACATCTGGTGGCCCTGGCCGGACCAAAGCGGCAGCGTGATGATCAGGGATGACCCATCCCAGCCTGATAATATCTGCTGACAGATTACCCATAAGCACAGATGTTGATTATCAGCAGATGATGTGTAAGCATTCTGCACATACTGTACAACCCTGATTACAAAAAATTGAAATAAAACCAGAATGCAATTACTCGCGAATAGTTTTTGACCTATAATCCACTGAATATAGTACAAAGACAAGATATTTAATGTTTAACTTGACACAATATAAAATATAGTCATTATGAATTTGATCAATTCATAATAGATTAATTCATTCATCGTTGCAGCTCTAGTCACATCCGATCATATTCATGCAGGAAGTACAGTGCAGCCCTTAGAAAGCCCCTGTTCTTCCCACGCCACTACCTTCTCCTTGTTTCAGTTTGGTAAGGGGGGTTTTCCCTGTTGCTGCTTGGATTTTTTGAGGCCTCCCTTAAAGATAAGAGCCCATCATGTAAATGGTCAGTACAGAACCTCAGGCTTCATCAAACAGGAAAAAGACATTGCAGTCCTGCCCAAACTGTGTGACTAACAAGTGAAGTGCAGACACAAACAAAAAAGCAAAAGCAAAAGCAAAAAAAAAAAAAAGAATCAGTCTGCTTCTGTCTGTTTATGGCATCTGTAATTGAGTTGTGTCCTCTTCTTTCACCGTGGGCTGGAATTAGATGAAACAGATGAAACAGGGCAGAATGGTTAGTTTGGCTCTTTTTACCCAAATGTGTTTCCAGCCCTTTCAACTTGTAGCAGAGGCTTGGCTCAAAGTGCAACGCCAGCATGTGTTTTGAACTTGTCACAGTGAATCGCTGCTGCTCAGGGGGGATGAAGTCAACCCTGAATACCTGCCCACCATCAGCGCATGGTGAGCATCTGTGAGCTGTTAAGACCACTTCATCTTAACCACATCCACAGGAGTGGGGTTAGTGGTGTTAAGATGTAAAGAAGCGTACAATATGTCTATCTGTAATTGTAAAGGAATGTGTCTGTTGGTGAATATCCGGCATTGAAGGAGAAAATGTGTTTTGTCTCGTAGTTCCTCTGAATTGGTGCAGAAAGAAGACACAAGAGGGGTGATATATTATGGTATGTTTGGCATGCTGGGACTAATTGTTTCCACTTACAAAGTTTACCATTTAACGATTTTAGTCTGTTGAATAATCATTTTCCATCGCTAAATCACCCAAAATGCCTTTAGTAAAGGAATTCATGTTAAAAATGTCATCGTGTTCAAATGGATACTTTTACAATTAAAATAGGCAGCTGCTTCTGTTTTGTAAAAATGAGTACTTCAGAGGTCAAAATGTTTTTCCTGGTCTTTGACCTGCAATGGTTTGGAAGTGAGGTGTCAAAAGTCAAAGATCAGCATGTCTAGTGAATCTGTAGTAGCCCGGCTCTGTCAGAAACACTTTCCAAGACATCTTTGGACTCATCACTATTTTTTTTTCCTTACATAAAATCTCTCCAACCAGTCTGCATGCTGTTAATTTTCTCCGTAGGCTGTTATTTACATAAAGACCGCAGTGTGTATACACTGTGTGATGAGCCCTCAAACTTTTTTGGTATTTAAACTGATCATTTTGATAGAATGATATAATGTTTTTCAGTTAGTCATGTTATATTCAATTCTGGCTTTTTTCCCAACATACTCTAAGTAGTGCATGTACCCTTGAATTTACCCATTGTTTCTAGTCTTTATGCTAAGCTAAGCTAACTGTAACTATACTCAACCGCTGGCTGCAGTTAAGTATTCACTGCACATGAGAGATCTTATCATCTTACTTTTGGCAAGAAAACTAGTGAGTACATTTCCCAAAATGTTGAATTATTCTTTATTATTATTATACTTTTTCACACTGAGCCCTTTTGATTTTTAATTCAGTAAAGAATTTGAAACGTTTGGTTTGACAATAGTAGCTGAAAAAATACGCAGAGTTTAAAAATGTTTGAAGGACAAACAGCTTTGTGAGATGATCTCTGTGATACAGAGTAACTGGAAATTTCAAAAATGATCTGGCCTGCTCTGTATGACCATCTTGACAGAGATGATATATAGTTGTATTATGTCGTGTACTTTCACGTGGATTTTGACCTCTATGTAAACTCTGCTCCCTTTGTCTTTCTGTGTGCTGAATAGCCTGTCAAGTTTCTGTTGTCTGTCTGTCTTTAGGTTTGTTTGTCTCTGCTTGTTGTGCTTTTCTGTGTTGATCTCTTTCTTTTCCTTCTTCTTCATTTTTCTTTCCCTAATTTATAGCCTCCAAGTTTGATATATTTTATACTAGTTAAAATTGCACTTTGTATGCAAATCCAGCATAAATAAATGTGTTTTATGTTTTCAGGTAGTAGTCATTGTACTTTTCTTTCAGATTCTTTCAGTTTAAAATTTTATTTGTACGTGTTTGTTTTGTTTGTACATGTTTTTATTGCTGCACTGCTGCAAGCTGAATTTTCCGTGTGTATTATAAGGTTAACTAAAAAGAACGAAAAAGTGACACTTTGGTGAATCTTAAACATACACACTTACATTGTAATGTGTATTAGTTTTAGGTATTTATACAGGTCATCACTTGCTGTAATGCACACTATTCTTATTGGAGTTAACAGTGTGTGAGAAGATGATGTATGTTTTGTCAACCCTGTGCTATTTGACAGGTTTCAAGGCTTAACCCATTACCAAGGTAACGACAGACGTGTTTTTGACAAACGGGATCAGGCGCTGCCTTCAGATACATCAGCCTTCATCTTTTCACTCGAAACTCAGCGCTCACTTTAAGAGAACAATACATGAGATAAGTATTTAGTTGTTGAATTCAAGCCTGTGGTATTTCACCTGGAACTGCAGACGAAGGCCCATTGACAAGCGATGGCAGCAATTAATATGTGATTCCTCCTCTCACAAAGAGCTTGTCAAAGTGCCCCACCTCTCTCCTCTCAGGCCTTTCACAATACAAATCCCTCCGCCATTCTCCAGGCTCCAGTTAAAGGCCTCCGCTGCGCTTTCAAAAGGCATTTTCCCTCCTCTCTCTGTCGGAGCAGAGCAGATGTGTATGTAACTTTTTCACCCTGGACAGGAATCTTGTGATGACTTGTTGTCATTCACAAACAGACAGGCCTGTCATATTTGTCAGACTCAGGTTTTGTTATGGCATTAAGCAGAGAACATTCACTGGAGTTCATATCCAAACTTCTTCTTCTCTGTAACCGCTCCAAGTGTGGGCTGATACATTTAGTATTGATTGCCATATGTGAAAAGATGCTGTCTGTATTAGTATCTGTGTTATTGTCGACTTTACACCTCCTCAGTAACATCTCAGAGTGAAATATTTTTCACTCCACTACATTTATTTGACAGGTTTATGTCGTAGTTACTATGCAGGTTCTGCACACCCACACAGGTGTTTTTAATTACCCTGATTAGCTGATTAGACCTCTTGTCAGGTGTAAGTTGGATGGAGTATGGGAATAACTGGGATATATACTGGGAATAAACGATAAAATGAAATAGTAGCATTAACACAGGTGTTACCAATGATACTAATTAAGGTCTCACTCAATTTAATGTAGCAGAGCCTTTCTAGTGAGCCAACATGCACAATAGCAGCACCCCAACTCTGTCTGACCCGAATGTAACAGAGCGTTAATTACTAGTAAGACCTGTGTTTATGCTACTATTTCATGTTAAAATGGCTGCTGTGAAAAAAGGTTAATTTCATAGATTCATAAAATCTGCCCCGTCACAGCACGTACAACAAAATCAACAGGGAGCTGTCAATCAAATACAATCAGCACTAATTAGGCAACATAAGTGAAAACACAGTGTGTGAGTGAACTTAAGTTGTGCAGGGCCTTTAAGATTTTACAGTATGATATCTTCATAAGATATAGAATCCCATCTGTATACTGAATGCTTTTACTTAACTTAAACCTTTTAAAGAGTAAAACTATTTTTGATAATACTTGCATACTTTTTCTCAATTAAAGGATTGGTGTGTAGCAAATGTGCAACCCATAGTGGCTGCAAAACCCGCAAAATGTGGAAGGCCATAGAGCCAGTTTGTCCATTCTGGGCTACTGTAGAAAAATGATGGTGTAACATGGCAGGTTCAGTTGAAGAGGATATAGGATAGATATAAATGGCTCATTGTAATGAGAACACAGTTATTCTTATAATGTTTTTACCCAAATCCCAAATGTTATTTCACCTTTCTTCATAGATGACAAAAAAAAAAGAGAAACTTAGAAAGATCACGTCCGCACAGGTGAGAAAACCAGACTTAGAAAAAGGATCACCAGAAGCCTTTTCTCTTTTGCCTCTCTGGGGTTCTATAGAGAATGGAGAATTACATAAAAATAAAAGGTGGATTTAAACTATTATATTGCAGGACTTTAGCTATTACATTGTGGTGCATCATTGCCAGATACCATTAAGGCAATGAAAAAAAAAAGGAAAAAAATGTCTTTATGCACACACAGTTGTGTTGTGCATGCACAGACCTTTGGTTTGACTGATGAGGTAAAGGATGAGGTGGTGCAGACCTACTGCTTCATATTGCTGCACCCAGCACCCATCTGTTTAAATTTCAGCAGAGGACACTGGAACAAAAACATAATGTAACTTACTTTATTATTGTGCCATCATTAAAGCTTTAGCAGTTTGTTGTGTAGTGATTTTTTTCTAGTAGGGTATTGACAGGTCTTTTGTAAGTTGTGCCTTTCAGTCTTCTAAGTCTGCTAAGTACACATCCTGCCTCCTTTTGCAGCTTTGGCAGCAGAATCTGAAAGGAAATTATTTGTATGAAAGCAAATGTCATGTTTTTGTCTGATATGAGAGAAATGAGTTGTTTGAGGTGAAGAGATTTTCTATAAATGAGAGTTGTTTCCCAGGGGCAATTTGGAGTCAATGATAACAAATACAAATATGAAGAAAAGAAAGTGAAAAAAAAACAACATTTTCTATTATTTACTGGAACATTAAAATACAGTAGATCTGGTAATGTTTTAATGGGATGACAAAGATGTGTTCATTGCTCTTTGTGTTGTGCGATCATTTGTTATTGTCACAAAAAAACCCTCAAATGTTTATTCTCACAGCAGCTTAAATCTGTATGTCAGATGGGAGTAAGGTCCACATCCAGACCAAACAGCAGCCCATACCTTCTGTTATAATTGTAATATGTAATGAAGTGTGCCATTTTTTCATTTTGAAATAAATTCACTGTAGCTGCTACGCTGTGAATGATGTCCACTGCTACACTACCAGTAGCTGGAGATCATTCCCCTGTCCCCTTGAATATAATTTTACTGTGTGTATTTTCCAATCTTTGACAAAGCTGTCATGGTGACATTAACTACTTGACAGTGTTGTGTCTACCAGCTGCGTTTCCAGTAGTCATACATTACTACAACTAACTAATCCCTTTTTGTGCTGGACTGTCATTTCACATTAATTAATTGACAACCAACAGTGGCTTTGAAAAACACGAAAGGCCGTTTGTCTCTTCTGGGCTACTGTACAAACATGGTGATGCAGCATGGTGACCCCCGTGGAAAAGGACCTGCGCCCTCTGTAGATATAAACAGCTCATTCTGAGGTAATGAAAACACAAGAATTATTATTTTCAGGTGAAAAAAAAAAACTTACTTATGAATATTATATAATATTCTGTTTCTGCCATATTCCGCCAATAAATCTCCATAAATCTGGATCTTTAATGCAATCATACATGCATGGGTCAGAAAGAGAGTCAGCTTACATTCAGTCAATTCAGAACACAGTCGAGCATCTATGAAAAACATCCTGAGATCAAACTCCACTCATGTACTCTTGTCTTGACTTGGCTGATGTTCACTAAGCTTTTTGCTTTCTGTTCCTTGTGTACGATGTTTTTCCACACTGCAGTTAGCGCCATACATCAGCTCAAACACGAGGTTCATTTCTTAAAGGTATCCAGTAAATGTAAGTCTAATAATAATTCATGACATGATCTTCATTTGTCCAGATCCTTTTATGCATCCTACAATGCCAGTGTTAAATACAGCCCATCAGACATTGGACTTGTTTTTGTAACTATAAATCCAGAGAACCACAACATCAAACTCTCAAAAAACCTTCAAAAAGCAGAGCCGTCTGTTCCGTCTTATGGAAAAGTTATTTATGACGGTGTCATTTGTAATACATTCACAGCCTGTATTACCCTGCTATTCATCTCCTGACAGGTTTCCGCTGAACTCGGTGTTGCTTGTCTGAAAAGAAAAGCCGCACACATGAGCTGAATGCCATCTTTGAGAGGTGTGCTGACATAAGTCAGTTTGATTCTATTTTTATTCAGACTCAAATAACACAAGTTACAGGAAGGAACATCTCTGAAAATCCATTTGAAAAGCCAAACATGCCTGAAATTGTCACAGTGATGCGTTTTCCAGAAGTTTAGCCGTACAGCTGGGATAAGTTTGTTCAGGCAAATTGCTGTGCGAGTCCATCAGTGAAATGTAGACAGGGCTGGCTCGGAGCCAGAGCATAGCAGGCCCATTGCAGTCATCAAGAGGAATTCACTTTGCAGTCAAAGCAGTGACGAGGGAATAATTGTGTGACCAGTAGAAACCTGTTGATGAAAGAAGGTGAAATGTGTGAACACTGTCAGTAGAACACAGTGGTCTTCTGGCCGTTAAACACTGCAGAGAGACAGCTGAAATTGAGTTTTATTCATTAATGTCAAATGTGTCATCTCAACAGTTTTCTGTTTTTGTATCATCTGTCTTTTACCATCCGAGTGAAGAAATTAGCAACTCTCCAAGAAACTCTCATCGCAGCTTTCATGCTGAATTCTGAGTTTATTTTTTAATTTAAAAATGTTTAAATAAGTCTGTAGATACCAGGTAGCCAAAAATAACAAGAAAACAGGATAGGAAACAACACCATGACACTAGAGAAGGCAGTTTCTGAAGAAATTGGTGTGAATGCTGGTTGTTGAAAAGCTGATGCTAAACTGCATTACTGGTCAAATTGGCAGAAGTCGACTCCCCCAAGTTTAAACCAAAACTAACAGCTTATATATAACCAAACCTTCTCACACTTGGTGCCGGCACATAGACAAGTGAGTGTCGGCTACCTGAGAATCAAGTTGACAAAATAATACAAACCCTTTAACTGTGAAGTATATCCCTCATAGCTGTAAACTGTAGTGCAAAGATGGATGATATTAAGCTGAATGATTATGAATATTGAGCAAACTGTGTATCTTGATATTTTAATTTCAAACTACAGGCCTTTGACTGTGCAGGTTGATTTTTCTTCATCAAAGCAGAAACAGAGATAGAAATTTAACTGTTACAGAAACTGAACTGATAGTAACAAACAATGCAGGAGAAGTTCATGACTCTATGGGAGACATTTAAGGCAGTAATGTGGGGTTGTGACTGTATCTTGAATCCAAAAAGGGGTTGATTACAAATGTTAGGCCCCAGCCTGAGGTGGCCCCACTGGAGCAAACAACCATCAGTTATTGACCCAAATAAACCACAGCAAAGGCACCTTTAAAAAAGCAAATCCATGGGATTTATTAAAAAGTAAGAACAAAGATACTAAATCAAGATTAGACCATGATCATGTATCATGAGTACAAATTACCTTCAAGTGAATTTAATATTTCAAAACAAAATATGAGTCCATTTCCTGCAACTTTAGTGAAGCATGACGGACTAACTAGTTGCCATAAAGTTCTGTCTCCAGTGTTCAGGTAGAAAAAAGAAAGAAACACCCGAGTGTCTGATGATTCCTGTTGGTTATCAGATATTTTTGGAAGACGACAGACACATTTTTTTCCGGTGCGTTTTATTTAAGAATTAAAAACAAGAATTTGATTGTAGCTCAAAACTGCTTTTTTGTCCTTTTTTGTTAAAAGACAAACAAGCTTACACAGAGAAGTGCTCACCAGATGCTCAATACAGCTCTAAGTGAGCGTGAAAACGATGTTTTTAGTTTTCATATTTTCTCCTTTCAGCTGCACTGAAAGGTTTTCACTTACTGAAACAACATAGCATGCACTGAATACCCCTGTTGCAGAAGCGCAGTCAAAGCACTGAAAATGTTTTCATGTTCAACCTCCTCACTGACTTTCTATTGAGATGTTGTCTTTTATCATCAGATCTTCACATGCATGAATCAAAAAGCTTCAAAAGTGTTGAAATTTGTTGCTTAACATGCCAATTCTGTTATTGATGAGCTCTTAAACAACATTTATAACACATAAAGGGGAGGATTAAAGCTTTCATCTCTTTTTAATGAAACCTTTGACCAAAAACGATCAGAACAGACCTGCTGACAGCACCGATTTTGCATTTCTTCATGTTTCTTTTAAAAATATTCAGAGTTAACAGTAACATGGTGTGACTTAACAGGGAACAGGTGGACCTCCTTAAGCTGTAAGAAAATGGCAAAAGCATAACAAGGCCCCTGTGGTTTCCTAAGTGTGCCCTCATTTACCATATATACCCGCATATATCAGAGTTATAATCATTAACAACCAGTTCAGCGGGAGTTCAGTGTGCACCCCGAGCCTGTGGAAGCCTGTTCTGAACGGGATATTTTGGTTTCCCCTGAAACCACACGAGAGAGACTGACCAAATGTTATGGTTTACTTGTTTCACAGAACGATTTCCTTTCACTAGCAGAGAGAAATCAAACGGGGTTGAGTTGCAAATAATGGCTCAGTGCTGAAAATGTCCCTCGATTGCAAACGATTTAACATGCATGACACATATTTGAGTTTTAACTGGAGAGAGAGAGAGAAAAAAAGGAGCTCAATCTGATGGTGCTCCTGCAGGCGCCGTTGTCCCGCTTTGCCCCAAAATAACGATTAAGGCTTCTATCAAATATCAGCGGGGATCTTAAGTGGCTCTGCGGCGTCATATTGTCTTCCGTACACCTCACCTCAGCGAAGAAACGTGATAGCGCCATGCTAAGCGCTACTGGGAGAGGGGAAAAAAGAACAAGCATAGGTGCAACAATACTTTTAAAAGGTAACCATTAGACTTTTTAAAACATACAGTAACCTTTCCACACAGAGCCTCTCTGATATCCCTCTTTTGTGCTCTGCAGCGAAAACCTCAAAGGGCCACAAACTCAGGAATTTATCAGCCGGCCAATCCTAAAGAATGACACCACCTTTAAAAAAAAAAAAGAAAAAAAAGAAATCATACCTAAACAAACACTCTTAAAAAGTTGAGTGCACTCGGCTTCAGACAGCCTTAAGAGTCCTGAGTGCCCCCCGTACAACAATTACCCCTTTTAGGATTGGCTAATCCTGAAATATGGGCCTGTGACTAATGGCGGAATTTAGCAAGAAATCAGCTCCAGTTTCACCAGGCTTTATTGACTCTAATGCATGATGCAGATACCTTCAGCTATGATGAATGAGCGTGGGGATACTGTCAGGTTCAACCCTCCTCCTCCTCCTCCTCCTACTCCTCCTCCTCGTCTTTCACTGTTGCTTTTGTGCAGGTGATAATGAAAAGTGTCAGAGAAGCATGTAACAGGCCCTTTTCACTCGCTTGCCAAAAGAATAAGCTGTCACATCAACAATGGTGTTGAATGAGTACACTTGAGCTATTTTATTTCTTGTTGTTTTACAGGGCGAGGTGCCTCCGAGAAGTTTTTATGTCTGTCTTTAATAAACTGCAATATTGTATCTTATTTTTGAGCGTGTGCCAGCCTGCTCTGACATTTTGCTACAGGGGGGATTGAGCACAAAGCCACAAGAGCAGAGCTTAGCGTTGCACAAACAAGGTATCAATCAGACTCTGAATGTGGATCAACAATGTCATGGATACGCGAAATGCTTTTATTTGACAGTGACAGATATTATGCTTTTGAATTAACGCAGTCTGCTTGATCAACCTCTCAAATGTTTCAGACTTTCCGTACTCATGGAAAATAATACACTTTTACTTTGAAGGGACCCAAGTCAATATTTGCATGAGTGCACCTGTGGAGTGAAAAACATGGATAATTACAATGTCATAACAAAATCTTTAGAGTCAAGTTCATTAAATGTCATTTAATACCTGCGGATTATAGATAAAATGATAGTTTATTGATTTCATTGAACTGCAGAAGCAGAATAAACTATATAAAGAACAAAAATCAGTGTTGAATGCAAATAATGCACATTTTTTCCAATCACATTTCATATATTGGCTTCATCAGCTGCTGAAGTGTTAGATGCAGTCGAAAGGCCTGTAAAAAGCTAGTAAGAGGACTTTTTAAAGACTCATTCAACATCAGAGCAACTACTGCATTTTCTTAAAAGCCTTGTTCATGCACAGCGACTTTCAGACATTATCTAAATTATTTTAGAGAATTTACTTGGCCTGAGAAAGAGTATGTGATCCTTCAACTTATCAATAAACTTATGCTTTTGATGCCTGGGTACATCACTGTTACATTTTAAATGAAGGCCATTTACTTGAGACAAATCACTCAAGTAAATCTTTTACATTAGATTTTAAATGTGCATTTGTTGTTACTGGCCTTGTCAAAGGAGAATTTGTGTTACTTTGTTACAGACAAAGAAAGTTTATTCATATTTAACGTTGTCCATATAAAATTTCTCTTTGTACTGAGAATGTTGTATTACTGGGGATGTTTTGTAAACACTGGTCTAAAGAAACATATAACATATGTAAATCTTGTCAGGTTTGCAAATTTTGCGCATCTCTTTAAGGGATAGTTGAACATGTTGATAATCAATAATTGAGTAATCATTCACAGTTAATATGGTACAAAAATCACATCTTTTTCTAATTTTAAGTTTTATTTTAACATTCTAGTGGCACGTTAGTTATGAAACACTGATTCATGAAACACAAACAATTTAATCAAACATAATAATCAAACAATAACTCACATGACTGCTCTTGTACACCTGCCTTTAATCAACAAATGACTCCACCAATCAAAACAAAGTCAAATACAGTCCAGTTACTGACATTTACAGTCTAAGTAGGCAGACCAAACCAAAACATGATTTTTAATCAGTTAATTTTTCAACAGTGATCAATTCATTAATGATCAATCATTAGCACTCTCTTCCTTCCTTTATCACGCTATCTTTGATCACTTGACCACTGAGTGTTTCCGAGCTGTGACCATGGAGCTCTGATCCTGCAGTAAATGTTAGTCAGTGAGCAGCAGCAGAGAGCCCATCACACATATTCCTGGAAAGCTTAAATACATATTTACATAACACACACAGGCAGCGTTTGACCGCAACAGCCACCTCTGCCTCTTGTTTGATGTCAAATAGGAATTTCTGATGAAAGAAACGGTACCCTTTATAAAAAAGCTGTTGAATAAATACAAGTGAAACCTGCGCTCTGTGGATTTTATTTTATGAATAAACAAGTGTATATATTATTTAAACAGAAAAAAAAGAAGAAGAAAATGTGCCGGAAATATTGAGGCAACAATGATCCGGGAGAAAGTTGCCAAGAATTTGACAGTTGTCTGCAGAGGTATTATAAATTATGCTGCATGTTGTGGTTTGATGCAGAACACTGTAAGACTGAGCTGCAGCAGCAAAGGTTAATTTATTCTAAGATTAGTTCTAATCAGAGTTTAGCAAAAAAAAAAAAGGACCAAAATGAACACCAGACTTAAAATTAAACAGATCTCCGTTGCGCAAGAGCTAATTAGAGTTATTAGAGTAAATGGAGTTAGCAAAACATTACTTTTTTTGTGATCTACCTAAAAAGTTTGTCAGTCCAGTTAGCCGACTCATGAAGGCTCGACAGAGAAACTCCAATTTCTCCTCCTGTTTCTGGGTTTAGAGTAAAAACTAAACTGAGGTTTAAATTGATGTTTATTTTGGTGCAGCCTAAATTTTATTAGTTATATCTTAGTTTAATCAGATTTAAAAGTTTGTTGGTGTAACACGGCCTGAGAATAAAGTCATTAAACCAGTAAAATGATACTATGCAGCCATGCCAAACAGAATACTTTGTCCTAAATATTTTTCTTGTTTTGCGTTTTGCAGACGTTCTCCATGCAGAGAGGAGAAAGGGAGAGAGAGAGAGAGAGATTACATCTTGGCAGTTGCAAAACCCAACTGACGGTCTGACGTGACATATAACAACAGCCAAGAGACAACACAATAAGTCACGCTCATGAACCCAGAAGGCAAATATGATCAGGTGTTATTTTAAAAGCGATGCAAATCAAGCCAAAGTGATACATGTTGAAAGGCTGAGCCTTTGGAAGGAGCTGTCAGAAATGTTTCTTTGCTTTGATCAGCATGCCAAGCAGGACAGCAGATGAGAGCAGAAACTATCAACATCCCGAATATCATCTTTTTTTTCACGTGTTAATATTTTATAAGCCGTAAAATAAACTAAAGTCTAAAAGGGTGTCTATCTGACAAAATGTGTGTTGTGTATCCTGGATTAACCCCCTCTGATTCGAGTCCGTCAGCAGCCTCCTCCGCTCAGAAACAGTTAAGAATCGGCAGTGCCGTTTAATGACACTGGATCCCCCTTTATTGGTAATGTTAAGTACCAATATGAAGTCAGGAGCCCAGTAATGACCCCCTGGGGAAGGGAGCACTTTGGTGAATGGGGGAGATCATAAACTCCCGAGTATTAAAGTGCTCTAGCAGCTGCAGCGCTCTCTTGACAAATGCTCCTCTGATGCTCTCTGAGCAGCCAGACTTCATTTTGTTGTGTCTGTTGTGTTTAAAGTTACAGTTAAATCCACAAAAGTTGTTTGTCATTGTAATATTATGCACAAATCTTAAAGGCATACTGTGCAGGATTTTCTGTGTGAATCATCACTAATGTCCTAGTAGCAGCATGTGGTGGTGTCTGCAGAGACCCTGCCCTCTGCCTGTATTTTCTTATTTTCTCATACTTTGTTGTGTTTGGGCCGCTTGTGGGCAGTAGTAACAGTAACAGCAAACAAGTTGTGAGGTAAGGAAAACACAGCAACCATCACTATCTCCGTCTCTCTCCTCTGCTCTCTGCCTGTGAGAGCTGCAGAGAGAGAGATACACACACATATACACACAAAGGCACTGCTTTGTTCTCGCTGATACCACTCCCTCACTTCATTCACCCTCTACCTCTCTCGAACAAACAGTTCTGCTCTCTCTCTCTCTTGTTTGTTGAGCCAAGGAGGAGGGGCCAACTTTGAATGGTGTGTTTACAAACAGCAACTGACAAATGTTGCATATTCTTCCTTTAAATCTTAGGATTTTTTTGGCCTTGGGTCATCATCATTTACATTTAAAAAACAACCCCTTCCTTCATATAAAACAAAACATTGTATAGTGGAGCAGTTTCCTTGTTTTTGTTTTTTTTTACCAAGAAGTAGGTGAGAAGTATGGTACCGTAAACAATGTGTTAATTACTGAGTTTTAGATGTGTTGGTAGGCGGATTTTGTTACCTTTGATAGAGCCAGGCTGAATCTAATGGGTCATTTCCATACTTATCTCATTATGTTTAAAATACAATATATGTCATTAATATCTAAATAAATCTTTGCTTTCTAAAGAGCACAAAAGTAATTTTCCAAATTTTTCATTAAATGATAGTTTCTCTCAGTGAGACACCTTCACAA
>JAJHUR010072514.1:0-11257 GCA_027495735.1 Lutjanus campechanus | reverse complement strand
ATAAAAGTGCTGATCTTAGTCTAAAAATAGATAACGTAACATAACGTCGTAAAAAACGAGTCACAACAAGCACACAGGACCGTTTAGAGTTGCTGAAGAGTTTATCAGATGACTGTAGGCAGAGGCAGGCTAACACATCCTATTGACTCCCAGTGTTTGAGCTAATTAGCGGCGGGCGAGCTCCGTCCGTCTCTCCCTCGGTACTGCACGCACAGTTGAAAGAATGGTGTCTATCTTCTTGTCATGTACTCGAGAGTGAGGCAAGACACGAAAACAAAAAAATGTTGGCGTATCCCTTTAAGGCTTGTTCGAGATGAACTGCGCCTCGCCTGGAAAGTAGACAATATCAGGCGGCAGCAGCAGCAGGAGGTGGTGAAAAAACAGTTTCCACTGGCTCACATCATATTCAGGAAGTCACACTAACATCCTGTTAGACATCCTGGCTACCTGTAGTTTCCAGACCACGTTCATAGCTGAAGAAATATAAATGGATCGCTGATGAAGTTGAAGTAGAAGAGATTCCCCTACTGCTGATCTTTTGTCTGCCTCGTCAAGGACTTTATAACTGTTCATTTGATGAATCTTATATATATATATGACCTTTATTATTATTATCAGCCACAAAATATACACTTGTTAACAGATTAAAACTTCATTATACAACGTAAGACTAATACACTTAGCATTAAATATTACAGTTACACAGAAAATGTGTATTTTATACAACATGTGGTGTTTGTTGTCAAAATTAAGAGCCAATCTGAGCCTGTCAGCTCACTGCAGTGGTACCCAAACTTTTTCTGGCATTTGTGTTTCCCTTCTGTTATTATTTTGTGTCCTGGGTATACTGCTCTTTTGCTTTGTCTGTCAAAACACTTTGTTTTTAAAGGTGCTGTATGAATACATTATTTATTATTATTATTAGTAGTATGTGGCTAAAAAAGTGTAAACAACCAGTGGAGAGCTGCATCATGTCTGGAAACCAGCTGGGAGTCAAAGAAAGTGTTGATTTATCACTGACGTCTTGAGACACACCCAACAACACAGACTCATTTGTTATTTTGCTCCACCTGAAAGCTGTATTATTGACTGTATATTGGTTTGACGGGCAGTTTACCTTCTCTGGGGGTCTTGTTGATGCTTTCTGGGACCGACGGCTTCGTTCTGGCTCACATCTCTCCTCCTCTTCCTCCTCCTGTTGTTTCCCCTCTTCAGGTTTCCACCGTGGTGGTGTCGAAGGTCTCTGCAGTCGGGCCCTGAAGTCATCAGGCGCCTCCTGCTCGTTACGGTTCTCCAGCCTGTGACTCCAGTCGCTGAAGCCTTCGTCCTCCTCCAGGACCAGGCAGCAGCTGGGCTTCAGAG
This sequence comes from Lutjanus campechanus, assembly GCA_027495735.1. Lineage (NCBI taxonomy): Eukaryota > Metazoa > Chordata > Actinopteri > Lutjaniformes > Lutjanidae > Lutjanus > Lutjanus campechanus. Next base: position 9,895 of record JAJHUR010072514.1, on the reverse strand, counting down.
CTTCGTCCAGCCTTTAGGATCAAGAGCAGAAACGTCACCTTTCAGTGACCAGACTGATTGACAAGAGGTGGAGTCGGTTGAAAGTTTTATTGTGAAGTAAAGCAGATGTGATACAAACATGTCAGTGGTTTAGAGGATTGATTTAACGCACTTTCCAGCTTGACTTAGTCGGATGAAAAGTCTGTTTTAACTCTTCAGTTGAGCATCTAAATCCCAGCAGATAATAAAACTCAGAGAACTAAACATGCAAGCTGCTGCTGCATGACATGTGGCAGGAAATGGAGGCCATATGTAGGTACTCTACATACATACAGTTCATGTATGTTAAATTAGACACATGTTCTACACATATTCTCAAAATTAAACTACCTACAAGAACAGTTTTCTCTCTATTAAGTGTCATAAAGTCAGTTTTGGTGACTTTTGGTGAATTTAAGTTATGAAGACAATAATTGACTATACGAGCCCAAACTTTCTGAGGCATGTCTGTTTTACAGGATCAGAGTCTTTGCAGTGGTGAGTCTGAGAGTTGTGACTCTGTGGTCAATACAGGGTTAATATGTTTCTATACTGGTGTTACATATAGTAGCATCATGCACAAAGTTGACATATTTCTTCATTTTCTTGCATATATTTTACATGTTAGAATACTGAAGTGATGGTCGTTTGCTTTGGTTTCTCTCTGGCTTTTTGCTGCGACTGTAATTTCAACACATTTTCTCCAAAACACAACATATTTGAGAGAAGACATTTGTCTGCATGACAAAGGATGTCTTTAATGTCACAAAAATGATAATAACTGAAGGGCAGTACAGTGTTCAGATCTTTTGTCTCACTTCCATTTTTTGCCCATTTCCTCCACCTTGCTTGCCTAAATGAGCTTCATGCCACATGAAATAAATCCGGATCTTAAAGATCAGTGGTGCCACAGATGTGTTCTTCTTTTATCTATTTGAAAAGATTTAAAACAGTAGAATCTAATAAATCTATTGCTGTCTGTTGTGAGGGTTTGTCTCCTGTTGATGCTCCTGTCTTGCAGGTAACTGAGCGTCTCTGATGTCACCCACAGGTCTCTGACAGGACCGAGCGTTGAGGAGGGCAGCAGGTGGCAGACGGGACCTGCAGCTTCAGGCTCCATGGAAACAGAGACGGTACCCATGGAAACGATAAACAAAGCGAAACTTTAACTTTAATTTGATTAAGGCTGACAGGGCGTATCACACGCGATCACACTGTTGGCTGAACACAAACACAATTTTTACTGGTGCCGTCTGAGTTCAGTGTTAAAAGTCACCTGTAGCTGTAAAACCTCCATCAAAGAGGTTTTATTTTCAGTCCTGCTTGTTCGTCCATCTGTTTGTTATAGCAGGGAAGCTCAGAAACTACTCAATAAACTTCCAGTGAAATTTGGGAGGATGCAAAGTCATGGGCTGAAGAAGAAATTATTTGTCTTTGGTGTGAATAGCGCCACCAGGTGGCCATTTATGACAAGTTTGACAAATACCTTTTGAAGCATAAAAAGCGTTTGTTCCTAGATGTCTTGGTTTAATATGAATCTTTTAGCCAAACACATTGTTTGCAAAGTGATTTTTCAACAATCCTCATACAAAGTTTTCATCTACCACACTACATCCTCTTCCCAAATGTTTGAATTTGTTCTTTTTATATGCCACAACAACAATTTAATCACCTGAATCATATTAAATCAAACCTCATAATACAAGAAACTGTGCACCAACAAACTAACATTTTCTTAAATTTATATATATATATAAAAAAAGGTTAAAGTTTGATAACCAAACTCAACTGCATGCTTTGGAGCTTCAGTGTCGTCTATTCAACAATATATTACTTACGAACGTGCTAAAACTAGTTTTAGTTGTCGAGTAATATTATTCAAACCTCCAGGCAGGAGGAACCAGTGAACAGTGCAGGATCATTTGACTTCACAGGGCTGTAAATGAGTCTGCTCATCATATTTCTGATGTTTACTGATGTTACAGCAGTTTTCTCAGCTCAATTCACCTGCAGCATCACTGGACTGTGCACCGAACCTAATGATTAGAAGTGTTTTCCCCTGTAATCAGCACTGCAGGTAATGAAGCCTCAGCTGTAAAAGCACAAACAAACAGTTTGTTTGTCCACAAACTCAGATCTGTCGGTCCCAAAACTGAGATGAGGATAATTAAAGTGAAGGGATTTTTTTAACAACTTGGCAACCCAGTGTTGTTCTCGTAAAACGCTTATTACTGATCTTTAAACTAATAGTCAGCGTATGTTTGGAAAATGTGCTTATTCACGTTCTTGCTAAAGTTAAATGAGAAGATTGGAACAACTCTCAAATATATAAAGTAAATATGAGCCAGAAGCAACAAGTTGAGACACCAGGAAGTCACACTCACAACAAATGAGATATAAAATGTTCATTACAAACTTTAGAGGTGCTTGTAGCCAGATGCCAGATGCTAAGCTGAGCTAATTACCTGCCGCTTCTTGCTTCATATGAACCAAACAGACGTGAGAGTGGTGTTTATTTTCTGATCTAACTCTTAGCAAGAAAGCAAATAAGTGTATTTCCCAAAATGCAAAATGATTCCTTTAAAGCATCAATAAATAAATTATTAACCTTTAATAAGCCATTACTTCCAATTTACGACCCTCATAAAATACTTTATGAGAAAGTTATGGTGAAATGTAGTTGCCAGCAGTGCTAACATGTTCCAGTTTCATCTTTTGTGTTATTTTAAGTCAGAGTAAAAACATTTAGTGATGTTGAGGTTTTTTGTTCCAGTTTGTTTGGCTGATTTATAAAAGATGTACATGCAAACAGGGAAATGGAAACTTATAAAACCTGCATAACTTTGACTGAGATTGTATTGAATCTTCAGCCGTGTTACAAAAAGCTTTCACAGCTGTAGTAGTTCTCTGTCTCTAGTCTGGCTGCTACATATTAAAGGCCTGTATAAAGGGGAGTAAATCGTGGTGTAACCGTTTGTCGTACTCACTCTGTGTTGTGTGCAAAGTCGTTGTGTTGGGGGGGCTCAGGCCAGGACAGGCTCCCCTCTCCTCTCTCCTTCTCCCTGCTTCTCCTCCTTCGCTCCCGCTCCAGCTCCTCAGCATCCTCCTGACTCCGCTGGGCCGTCACCCTGAAACCAACGCGAACAACAAACAACAGACATGTCATCACACTCCTACACCTGCGAAACACTTAAATCTGAGCCAACCCTGATCATTAGTGAGGTTCATCGCTGATTGTTGGGCGACATCTGGCTCACGGTTCATCCCTGAGGTGCTGAGTGGGGTTGAGGGCTCTGCAGGCCAGGCAAGTTCTTCCAAAACATTTCTTCACGGAGCTGACTCAACTGCACAGAGGCACCGTCATGTCAAAACAGGAAAGGATGATCCCCAAACTGTTGCCACACAGTTGGAAGCATATCATGATTTCTTTTAATTTGATCTAAGAAGCCTAAACCATGAAAAAGTGGATAAAAGTTTGTGAACAGAGGGACGTGTAACACAGGTTAGTTATAGATTATAGTGAAGACAGCAGTGGTGGAAAGAGTACTGAAAGTCTGTAATCGAGTACAAGTACTGTCACACAAGTAAAAGTACTGGTGTTAGGAGTATAACACTAATAATTAATCAATAATTAATAATTTGTAAAATACTAAACACATTTTCCCTCATTTTCAGTTTTTGGGACATTTTTTTCCTCAATTTAAGTCTAAATTTCTTTATTCAACAAATGCCTCCAACAGACAAAACAATGTCAAATGAGGTGTGACTATTGCTGAAGACTATTGATTAAATATCACTGAAATTCTTAACGGCAAACAATCGATGATTGCTTAATAATTAATGTGTGTGCTGCTGCTGCTGCATTTAGTTTTGTTTGTCGTTTGTATGTCTTTGTTTTCATTGGCCCGTTTGCGATCAGATCACCTGATTGGCTACAAAAAGTGCAGATAAAAGGTTTGAATATTAAGTCAAATTGTATTCAGTACTACAAGTAAACATATTGACTTGAAAATCTACTCATAAAAATACAAGTACCCCCAAAAAACCTACTTAATCACAGTAATTTTGAGTATTTGTAATTAGTTACCTCCATCCCTGGAAGACAGACACTGCATAAACTGACACTTGATTGGAATGACAGTTTAATCCATGTTATCTCCTTTGTCTGGTAAAACAGTGAAAGGTATCCGTGGAAAAATGTATGTATGCTGATTTTCTCTCAGGTAAGCGGATTTAAAAATCATAGGAAAAAATTAGTTGTTCATCTGTTTCATACAAAGCTCATTCAGTTCTTCTGTCTGATGGGTTTTAGTTTCCAGAGGGCGGGACTTGATAACAATAACTCTTTTTATTGTTGAAGCACATCTGGTGGAGCCTGAGCCAGCTGCTGTGCTGTTTCACTTAATTTCAATCTCTGGGGAGAAACAAAGAGCGCGAGAGGGAGGAGGTGAAGAGATGGAGGAGGAGGAGGAGGAGGAGGAGGAGGAGCAGAGCGGATGATGGAGAGAGACCTTAATCCTGCGCAGCCAGACCTCCATCTCGTCATACTTACGGAGGTCTGGAGAAAATCATGTCAAGAAACTGGAACAACGAGAACTTTGGAAATATTCGGTCAGCCGTTTGATTGGTGCGAAACCTCTGGAGAGCACCTGTTGTTGGACGTGTCGGTACAAACAAATTTTTCGAGGTGTGATGTACTTGTTTTTAAAGGATAATTAAAGTTTAAACAGGGATCATTTTTATGGAGATTTGGCTGTTATAACGTCGTTCACACCAAAGTAATTGCTGAGATGTAAACAAATGAGGTGCCGTTACTAAAACTGGTCATGAGGGCAAGAAACATGACAGTCAAACATGTCTTAAACCAAAGCCTGGGTTTATCTAAACCTGTGTGACAAAGTATAAAACAAAGCACAATCAAGTTATTCCCCAAACCGTCTGTAGTAAACAACCATAATAATTTACAGAATTACTTTTTGGTTCAGGTTTGATCTACTGTATGTACTGAACTGTTGTGTGCACACAGGTTTTCTGTCAACTGATTGATTATTATCAACACATCAGGTACAAATACCTTTAATTTTAACTCCAAATAAAGGGATTAAGATAATCTGGAAAAATTAGCATCATGTTTACAACCTTTCTCGGCCAAAGACGCCTTACAAGATACAAAATATACTGGATATTTACATCATTGTTTTACATTTCTACAGAATTACATGAAAGAACAACACAAAAGAAAAGTATTATAAAGATATTTGACATGTCAACACTTAATACACATAAAGAGAGTGTGCTTAACTCTTAGTAAATATACAAAATAAAATGCAAATTCAATAAAAATATGAAATATACATAGAATATAAATAAGAGAAAATATAAAATAGGTCTAATAAAAAGAACAATAAGAGGCCTGGCTTGGGACTTGAATATGATAAAGCAGTTTCCACCATTAATGGTGGTGTGTGCTTGACCACCAGGAGGATTTATATTCATATTTATTAAAAGTTATAGATTGTAGGATTAGAAAGTAATCTATGAAGTACTTTAGATTTTAAAATTAAATATTTGTTAAACTATGAAGACTTGTAAAAACAAAACAAATCAAAGCTTTATATTGTGATAACTTGAATGAATAAATCTGAAACTTTTTTTACAGACAGCCTGGCAAAGGGCCACAGACCCCTGAGGGTCCATGGACCCGTGTTTGAGACCCACTGCCTCAGATTTGATAACGAACATACAAACATACAAAACCCTTCCTGGCCTTTAAGGTTCACATTCCACATTCTGCTGAAAAAATAGTGAAACCGTTTTTCTAAACTATTTTCTCTCTGCAGTAGGGATAAAATAGTTCTGCCATGAAACTGCTCACAACAAGGTCTGTGGATTATGTTCCATAGCCAGGTTATGATTTCATTGCTGGGGTGTTTTCGATTTGAGAAAAAGCAGACATCTTCATGGCTGATATCACCCAAACTCTGCAACTCACACAAAAAACAATCTAGATGGAGAAAGAGCACGACAGGCTCGTCCATGCGTCTGGGTCGAATGTGCAAGAAACTTATTTTGACTCTTATATCCGTCTATTGTTAGGCGGTGACCTCTAGTGGCCAGAGTAAGTACGGACAGAAGAAGTATGAAGAGTAAGAAAGTCTGCGTATGGTGGAGGAGGATGGGTGGATAGAAACAAACACAGGACTTTCACCCAGTAAACCGGGTTTCATATCGTGTGTCAAACAAACTGCAAACATGGAGTCATTTAAAGTTTTATGCTACTTTTTGTTTCGTTACATATATGACTTCTGTCGCGTCATCTCCAAAAGCAAAAACCAACTAGTTTTAATGGCTAAAACTAATCAAACTGCGACTGCATGTAATGTTCTGCGAGTCACTCCATGACACTTACATGACATAGTTGACTCTCTCCCCTGGTCACATATGTCATTTTGGGAGTAATTGGCAATCGCCCTATTCTGTCACGTAGACAAGAGATTGTGTCGACAGGCCAGAGGGGACATATGTGTTTTTGATTTTGGGGATCCTTTCCTTCATGTTTAAAGTTTGCACAAAGCGTTAAGTTAATCTTTTTCGTAAAAATTCCCTTTCTGTTCAGCAAACTTATCCTTTGTTGATCCCCAAAGTTGTCTTGATTTCCCATAGTTCTCTTTGCCTCTCTTTGTTAAACCCAGCCTAACTGTTAGGAGCAGAGGGCGGCAACTGTGCGGCACACGGGGACCAACAGCAGTCCTGAGACGGGGGCACTGACAGGAGAATTAATGTACATGTTTTTTATGATGACGGGGGGACCGGAGCACCCGGAGAAAAACCATGACAACACAGGGAGAACATGCAAACCCAGTCCCAGAGGAGATGTGAGGCAACAGTGCCTCTAACCACTGAGCAGAAGTGCTGCCTTTGTTTTTCCTTGTAGCGCTGCAGTTGAGATACAGTAACACAAAGGGAATTTTGTATTTTTTTAAATATATTTTGAACTTTTGGGGGTTTTTTTGTACTAAAATGACTGTAAATCTGGGAGAAGCCCAGACTGTTGTGGCCTTAAATTAATTTAAGATCAACTTTAGATGCATCTGGACTGGTAGAATCTGCTGCTAAAAGCAGATTGTGAATTTAGGCACAAAACTGCAGCAGCATCATGGAAGAAAAACAGGCCAAGGCCTCGAGCTTGTTGGTTCTCATTAAAAAGATGCATAAAACATGCAGACCGTTCCTCTTTGTACTGGCCAGTTGTGAGTAAATTCAATACACAGGCCTTCACCCAAAAATATGATTAATTCTCCCAACATGTCAACCCCTCAGTTCATCAAACATTTGGTTTGGTGAAATCATAATCATAAAAACATCTTTAAAGTGCAAAAAACAAATTCACATTTAAAATGTTGACGTGTCATTGGCTGCTGGCGAGGACACTGGTCATGAACGGCTGCGAGTCAAACAGGCTGCGGTCATTATCATGTGGGAAAGTGACCTACATAAGATCATGCTCGCTGGAGATGCAGTGGGAGTCGTATTGGCAGGAGTCGGTCGCTGTAAATCGATTTGATGTGTGATTGGGCTCTTTTAGTTTCTCTGTCAGGCCGACTGGGGACGAGGTTTGATTGTCTGGACCTCATCAGCATTGCTGCTGAAATGCATCAAGGGGAAGGAGACTGAAATCCTTTAAGGACCGTATCAGAGGTGGTGCAAGTTTAAAAGTTTTAGCCAACAACTACAAATCACATAGTCAATTTCACTCCTAATCCCGAACCTAAAATAATCAACTGCAGATGTTTTTATCGAGCACGCCTTTTATCTTATCTACCGAAGTTATTATCTTATTATAATAATAATTATTATTAAGACAGGGATTTCATGGGAACAAGATAATAACTTGTGCAGATAAATTGTGTGTGCAAGTTAAAGGGTAATTCAAGTATTTTTAATCCTGGGCCCTATTTTTACATATCCTCTGGTCTAAATGACTAATAGGTACAAAAAGATTTGGATTTGGATCAATATATCGCCTCTTGGGGATATGCGCCTTTCAAACTACGTCCACTGAAAGTGCTTGTTTTTGACACTGACAGGCTCAGATTGTTATTCTGAGTCTCAGAGACTCAACATTATGTAAAGGATCCCTTTAGAGACAGACGTTTTTTTTTAGAGGAGTGACTGAAGCTGTTGTATCGTTCTCTTCAAAGCCACCAGACTCCTTTAACAAAAACAAACATTTAATTTAACCCCTCAGAACAGAGTTGCTGGTCTACCACTGCCTAAACTGGCTATGGGAACAACTCCTGTGTTCTGCAAAGCAAAAGTACTGTTTTTGTCGGAGGAGTCTCAAGAGAGCAATACAGCAACTGTTTCCAGTCAAACAAAAATGATCTTAGAGCCTTTGTCTGCATAGAGTTTTCTTCTGAACACCATCTTTTTTCAGTTGTCCCCAATAAGGACAGAGCATCTCAGCAGCATGCAGCCACAGAAAAAGCGAGTTTTTTGTGCGGCCGCTCTGAGCGCCTCTGGTCGACCATCTCTGAACTTTTCAGAAAGGAGGTGGTGTTTGATTGAAAGTTTGTCTCTGTGTTCTTATGTGAGGCGGAAAGCTGAGACTCAATTCATGTCTATGAAGGCGTCCAGAGAGAAAAGCATTTTTAAACATTTCTGCGTGTTCATCTCTCTGTTGTAGCTTCTAACTGAATCTCTGTGGTTTGAGGTTTAGTTTCTGTCTTGTTTCACTGTTTGTACTTTTAGGTTTCTGCTTTATTTTACTGTTCTTTTCCTTATTTGTGTGGGAAAAAAGCCATATGTGAGCAAACATCCTCCTGTTGGTGCCCATAGTGAAAAAAAAGTTAAACTAGTAGATTAGAATAGATAATAAAAACCAAAGGGACAGTTACAGCAATTTTTAAGATTTTTTTCCCAGATTATAGATTATATATTCTATTAAAACGAATAAAATAACATAAAATGTTAACATATTGAGCAAAAATATTGCCAACGAATTTCATCATTTTCTGCCAAAATATCCAATCTTGTGATACAGTATCTGCTTATACAACTTATACTGTGAACAATATTCTCCAGTATTGTGCACTATTGACTTTTCCCAGTAAACCTTTATCTTCTGTTTAAATCTGGATCTAAAAAGCTCAACACAATACATAGAAGCATTCGGCTACACAAAACTGACGTTCTGGACAGTGAGCAGCCAGGATCAACAAAACCAGCAGAGCAAAACTGAGTTAGTAAATATGAAACATTAGCAGGGCTGACTGCCACGGTGAAGAAAACATTTCAACATTTTGAGCAGTACGGCTCACAGGATTACAAAATATAATTTCATTTAGGTGGCACTGGCCAGTTAACTGACACAATAACTCATTTTTTAAGCATGAATGAAACATTGTGGGCGAGTTACGACCTTTTGCAGACATGCAATAGAGTTCTGATGTCCCATGAAACAGTTGTGACATCTGCACTTACTGTACAGTTACAGAGGATGTTGGACTGCTTCAAAAAAAATGAGCCAAAACTGTAAACTTCAAAACTGTAACATTTAATTAAAACCACGATCACTCCTTTAACTTTAACCAAAGTGCTCTCATTACCTAAACCCAACCACAGATGGGATTCTGGATGTGAATCCCAGACTCTGGTATTAAAGTACTGAGCTTTGTGGATTTCTAGGAAACACAGTCGCTTTTGTGCAAATTTTTAAAAAATAACAGGGACGCAAATATCCATAAATATCTCACTAATGACAGACGACACGTCAAACCCACAGCTGAAGGCAAAATGTCACTGCCCTCAGTCAAAGGGCATTGTGGGAAGTGCAGAGGTGGCAAGAGGACAAACAGTCTGTATTCAAACAGAAGTA
>JAJHUR010072513.1:9538-64123 GCA_027495735.1 Lutjanus campechanus | reverse complement strand
AACTATTTTTGGCATAATTGATCAAGTTCCAACAACAGAAATATAGCAAAAAGTGCTGTAAGAATATTAGTTGAAAAGCTTCTTGGATTGGAACTGTTCATTCCTTCATGTCAGAGCATGTCATTACTGTGTGTTGTATCATTTTACGACAGTATACAATAGTCAACCCCTGAGCTCTAGCGTCTGTGTGCCCTTGATCTGTGATACTGAGAACAGTTAGTTACAAAATAATGATTCTCAATCTTTTCACACACGATGCATCGAGGTTTATCTGCCGGCAATAACAATATTGCAGCAAAGACATCATTACTTCAAGACAGAACCTGTTAAATTGAAGCTTGAGGGATTTGTGCCTGAGGCTTTTAAAACTTGCTCTTGCACTTCAATACTCCTTCCTTCCCTCTCGAGAAGGGCCCTGCCACCTCAGTCCTGTTCTCTCCTGCTCCATGCTTTTTCTCCAGTCGAGAACTGTGGTGCATTCTTTCAGGCAACAACAGGAATTTCTATACTATTAAGTTCCAGGACTGATACAGCTTTGAGTGCTCCACTTTAATTATGACCAACACCTCCATTCAGGTGAATTTAGGGTTGGGAATTGACCAAGAGGGGAATCAAAGATGTGTAGAGAAACCAACAGGCTGGCATAGCTGAGATCTTTGCACCTGTGGAGATGCTGTGTAAATAACTGCTATTTTCCTTTGTAGTTCACCTGCTTTGTGATACCCTTGAGATCAGTTAAAGTGTCTGTTTTCCTTTTAGAGCAACAGATAGTCCTTACAGAGCATTTGACACTGTAAAATTAATCACAGGCAAGGATTGGATTTATTGTTAGTTCACACTTTCTAGGATCAGAGATTAGCCTCAAGACTAAACACACGCTAAGCCAAACTACTGAATATCTGTGGACCTGTAAGAATTTTGAAATCTGTCCTGACATGGACTAGCACCACTGAATTAAAATGAGACGAAATGTGATCAGGTCTGCAGGTTTTAAAATTCAGTCATGCATTTGCATTTGGGACACATGAGAGCTATGCTGTGCTAAGCATTTTCTGGTTAAGAAAAAAGGCCTTGGAAGAATAAGATAGTCTGGACGAGATAGGAGTGAGTACCACTTAACACGTGGACTGATCATATTCTTGAGATAGTATTAAGGTGAAATAATATCTGAATTGAGAAAGCCTCTAATATGGGGCTCAGGATAAAGATTCAGATCAATAATAGTTCAAGGTTCTCAGCAGTAGGTTCATGGGAGGGTGCCAAAAGCTTGCAGAAGTTGGTCATAAGCATATTCAGAGCCTGTAATTACCCCCTTAGTGTTGTTGCAATTAGGTTGTAAAAACCGAGTGGTGTTCAGTTATTAACAGCTGTTATACAAGTGTACAGACAGAATGTCTAACACCTCTGGAAACCCAAATTCACAGTGGCCTTACACCTCTGTAATTTAAGTGTTATGTTCATAACAGTAAGCATTAAACATTAGTATTAAACATTAGTTTCAATCCAAATGTGAAATATTGTCATTTAAGTTTTTGTACACTTTCCTGATATTGGGTTTGAATTGGATGTGGTTTTGCTTGGACATTTATTATGAAAATCATGTAATTAATTCAGCAAACCAATCATAAAAAAAATCTAAATCAGCTGTCCCACTCAAAGAGGTGCAACAAAACCTCTCTGAGTCTGAGCCAAGACAACAATGGGGAACTAAAGCCATTATATAGGTCCAGACTCCTGTGACAAAAAAGTAATTTACCTCACCAAGCACGGTAATTGCTGGTTTAGTGCTAGCTCAATCTGCAGCATTTAGCATTAGTATGGATCTGAACTACCATGTTAAAACTCCAAAGTCACACAATAACAAACAAACTAACTGATAGTCCAGCAACTCCTGTGTTCTGCAAGGTAAAATTACTGTTTTTGTCAAAGAAGTCTGACAGATGGTGTCTTCAGTGTCCCATCTGAAAAGGCTGTCTGATGGCAAAGTCAAGCATTGAAAATATTCTTAATAGAGTTAAAAACATGACTTGCCATGCCTACATAGTCTTGTGAAATGGTCTAAACAGCAAAATTAGCTGTTTTTGAACCAGGTCTTCTCATAATTATGAACTTTATTTTCACCATTTTGTTTAAATGATACACTCAAGTTTGATATTATGTATGTATCTTTACTATTTCATGACAAATTTCCAAAGGCTTTAATGTAATCATTCCTGACTAAATGTATTTTGAACAAAGTCTAACTTTCATTACATTCAAATAAAAAAATAAGAACATCTGTCTGATATTTAGGGGGGGAAACATTATTAAATAGCCAGCATTCATTCAAATATATTATTATGTACCACCACAGCTGTTCTAAAGCATCATAGAAAATCTCATCTGCTATAGAGACATTGGAGGCAGGCCTGGGAATAGATGCAAGTGCCTGGAGGCAGAGTGGGTGACCCCTGTGGCTCGGCTGAGCACAACTCAAAAATGTGACAAAGGACCATTTTAAGCTTGCCACCTACGAGTCAAAGGGTAGGGGTAAGCTGCAATGCCAGTATCTACTTTGCATCAGACTGTGGTGGTGAAGAGAGAGCTATGCAACGTGCTTTGGGTAGTGAGGGAAAAGAATGAACCATTGCATACATGGAGCTGAGATGAGGAGCTCACTGATTCTGGAGCTCATGCTTCATTGAATTGAGGTATTCAGATACCAAGTGAAGATAGTGACTCCTTGAGATGTTCTAGGCAAGACTGGCATGGAGGGGATCTTCAGTGCATTCCCAGTTCATGCTAGATAGATAACATTGCTCAGCTGGAGTGGGAGCGCTGGGGAAGCTGAAAAAAGGAAGTTGCCCTCAGCAGGACATCTGAGTTCCCTTTTTAGGAGACTGAAAATAGAACAGAGGACTACTTTTATGCGTCAAAACATCTAACAATCAATTGTGCATCAGTACACCGTTACACCACTGTTGGGTGTGTTCATATGAGCAATAAAGCACACCTCTGACCACACCAAGCCACATCCAAACATGCTGACTGTGGTCAGGTCGAAAATACCTTTTCATGGCATTGAACAACCACACCTACTAATATAAAACTGTATCACCATATTCAATAAGATAACAAAATAACATCTGATGTCTTCAAATCTCATAATATTGCCTCCATGTTTTCTTTCTAACAACTTTATTTTTATCACTTGTATGTGCTACAATTAATTGGAAGGATATTGAAGACTAAGCAGGAGCTACTTCATCTTTCTTACCAAAGCCTCAGAGCTGTCGCTGCAACTCACCCAACACGATATGACTTGAATATGTCTTTCCAAAAAGTTGTGAGAAACAGTATATTTCCTGAGAGTTCTTCTAATGGCGTGTGCAACAATAATAACCCAATGACACTTTTGGGAAATATGCTCCTAGTCAGTGGTTGCTATGGAAACAGTGACCTAGCCAGAGGCTACACAGTGCTGCAGGGGACAAACAGGGGAAACATCAGTCAACCTCTGTATAACACGGCACAGAACACACCCGCAGTTATTTGCTCTTAAAAGGGACATCTGCACTAAAGTAGTATTCACATATGTAGATGTTTTGATCTGGGACAATTCAGCCTAGATTTGTAAATAAGAGCAACTAGCTTCCAATATGATAGTCTGAAGTCCCAAGACTTTAATCTGTGACACGTCAGAGACACAGACTATTATGATCATGATCTACTATTCTGTAGATCCAGAACATAATTTCAATATAGGACTCTGTTTTTAAAGTGCTGCAACATTAGTAATGTCTAGTTTAGTTTATGTTTACTAATGGCTTTACTTTTTTTCCTTTTCCCTTTGAATGACATTAACAACACATTTTTCATTTCAAACTAAATGACTAATCTAAAAGGCTGATTGTGTGACACCTCCCAGTTTCATTGTGAAGTTGCAAAAGGCTTGAAATCGTGTTAATATATAAAGTCAAAGTGAAATAACATTCATAATCTACTTACAAAGTTGTAAAATGTTCACTGCCTGCACAAAATTTAAAATTCGATTTTCATTATTATAAATAAAGTTCATAAGGGCAAAAAATTGCTTTATGCTTGGACTCCTGGCATATTCATACTGTAGTTGAGGCCTGAACTATCTAGTTAATATGAAAGCAACCAGTGAAGCAGCAGTTTAATTGTGCTACTCTCTGAGAAATGCATTACTGAAATGAAAAAGTATTAAGTGCATCACAGAAATGACTTGAAGAAAAAGGAAATACAAAGTCAGCAAAATGTCAGTCTGTCTGTCTGACTTTCTGTTCACTTGTCTATTTTTCTGTGTAATAAACTTTTCTTCGGGCTCCATGAGCCCTGCACAATAACTCCTAAAGGTCCCCCACCTCACTATGACAGACAGTCCTGAGGAGGAGGGGGCGGTGGGTAAAATAGCATCTCATTCAGCAAGAAAACCTCAAAATTTCTAAAACCACATCCATTCCCAGTCTCCCTCATCACTCCCCTTCACTGCTCACCAGCCTTCTCTTCCTTCCTCTCCATCGTGCACTGCCAACGCATCCTGTTCTATCTTTTTCCTTCCTATCATCATTGCTATGACAACCCTGACCTGGCTGTGACTTCCCATGGTAAGAGGGGCCTGCCCTGGGGCTGTAGTGTGTCAGAGGGGAAAAAACACTCAGGAAATAACATCACTTGCCTCATCAATACTCACATTCACATCTGTGCACATGTGTGAATCTATACCTGTGCATGTGAGTCTTTGATATGTGCAATGTATGTGAAGTACAATCCAAGTTTAAAGGGACAGTTCAGTCCCAAATAAAAAAATACTATTTTTCCTCTGGCCTGTAGAAATATTTATTCATGTAGATTTTTTTGGTGTGAGTTGCAGAATTTTGGAGAGATTACAGAGATGTCTGCCTTCTCTACAATATAATGGCTAAATGGCACTCAGCTTGTGGTGGTGAAGCACCAAAAAAATACATTTGAAAAATTCAAAACCAGAGTCTCTTATCAAAAGTCATGATGTGGTTACTCAAGATAATCCACAGACCACAAAAAGAAAGTAGTTCCAGTAGATTCTAAAGTAGTTCTGGTAAATTCAAGAAAGTAGTTCTTACATGACACTGCTCACAACAAGGTCTGTGGACACGCTAAGTGCCATTTTGTTATATTGGAGAGAAGGCAGACACCTCTAAGACCGATGTCTCCAAAATTCTGCAACTCACACCAAAAAAATCTAGATGCATATTTTTATGTATATTTGATTTTGGGGTGAACTGTCCCTTTAAGGTCACAGCTCAGACATGACAGAAAACAGAATTAAGCAGAGCAGGAAAAGGTTTACTGTGGTAATATCTGACATTCATGAATGCTAAGAATAGAAAAGGAATAGATAAGAATACAATTGAATACAAGAGGAACACAAGTGTTCACTGCTCAAATGTATAAATGGCATTAATCATTACTCTCTCTCTCTCTCTCTCTCTCTCTCTCTCTCTCTCTCTCTCTCTCTCACACACACACACACACACACACACACACACACAGACACACAAACACACACAAGGTCTAATGCATCTTCATTTAGTCCTGCTGTCCTCTGGGCACATTTACATCTGTCAACTCACTATACAAAATGGATGGATGGGCTTGTGTGTGTGTGAATCCATTTATCTTCCTGTGTGTTTATGTGTGTATGAGTTGTGTATTTATCTTTGTATATCTTTAAGGACAAGTGTGTCTCATTGTCTTCTAATATGTACATGTAGGCAGATGCATATTGGCTTCTCTCTGTGTATTTGTATAGATACACTAACATTTTTGTGTTTGTGTGTGTGTGTGTGTGTGTGTGGCTGGGTGGCTGGGTGGCTGGGTGTATGTGTGCATGTGTGCAAAATAGTCAATTTCCGTGGTAGGTGACAGTTCATGGTCCCCTGGGCAGCACAGAATCGTGGGTAAACTCGATGTCACAACTATTCCCATATATCATCAGGCTGACACATACGGAGATACACACACCTACACAAACACACAATATAATACTTTATTGCCATTAAGTGTGAGAGTTTGCATCATAGCTCATGGGGAAACCAATAGGCAGTGTAAATGCATAAATTAGACATTATGTGTCACTGAATTGCTGCATCTTTTCTACCCTTTCAGTTATCGTATTGTTTAAATTGCTCAACATGATATTTTATCTTTTTATCCAACAAACTGAGAAAAAAGGATAGCTTACTCTCACTACACGGTATTTTACATAAAGATGACTTTGTACGGGAGATTTAAAACCAAAGAAGAAAAAGTCTGTTGTTTCTATTGTCTGCCAGATGACGCAGAGGAACATTGTCTGCTGGGCAGTTTTGGGAATTCACTAAAGCTTTCCTCTGATTCACAAAAGTGGGCTGTATTAGAGTAACAGATGAATCGGGATAATGGTTAAAAATGCCGTGTCATTATTCTTTGTGCCTTTCTTGCTTTATTATCACAGCATTTCCCAGTAAAATGAGACTTTGTTCAGGTAATTTGAGTTTGCAAGGATGTAACATCTGCATCATTGATCCTTTAGAAACTGCCCTGATAAAATATGAAGAATGATGATGCTTGTCATATATTGCATTGAATTATGTTTATCATCATTATTATCTTCTATTATACTGTGTGTACACTTTTATATGGTATAATTCAATTCTAAACACACACATTTTTGTCTCAGACTCTCCACATAACTTTCTTTTTCAGGTGGATGTCGGTCTTCTCTTGTTCTTGTGTGTGGTTCAGCTGTGTGAATAGGGATGGGTAGAAGTATTGCACATAGTAAAAAAAATATTTTTTAAGTTCTTTTTTTTTTAGAGGGAATGTATTTTTACTCTTTATTCAGGAATCTTCTTTTTACTTTTACATTTGCCATTCATATTTTAGTTACAATAGCCAGTTGCTGCTGCCTGAAAGAAGAGTAAGCATCTCATGTGTTTTGACCAAGATGAGATGATGAACAGAGCAAAACCCAGAACAAGAGGCAGCTTCTAGTGACAATCCCTGGACACATCTGGCCACACTTTATACCATAATCTAAAAAAGACAACAGTTAAATGAAGTGCATGCTGGGCCTCCTGAACATCACTGAGATCTTATTTTTAAAAACCTCTCTTCTAACTTCCGCAAGCACACTGAAGTAAGGCGCACATACTGTAGGAGAAAATGTGCTTAGCTAGCTAACGTTAGCTATGTTAATTTTTAATTTGTTCAGTTAATCTTTGATGTTATTGACATTAACTAATCTTGTAGCTTAGAGGTCTGTTGGGATTTTAAATTGGTGTGCTTTGAAAAGCAGTGAACCTAATGTAATGCCAACTTCATCATTAACATTACTTTCATGATGGCAATGGTACGCCCTAAAATATTAAAATGGAAAGTAACTTGTACTTTGAGTAACTTATTAATCAGGTGCTTTTTTACGTTTACTTGTCTAGTTTTATCAATTGGAAATCATCACTTTTTCTTGAGTCAATTTTTATGAGAGTAATTGTACATTTTGTTGAGTATACAGTAGATTTTCAGTACTCTACCCACCACTGGATGTTAAATCTTCCACCTAAAGCTGTTTGACATGCCTACACACATACAGAAGAAAAAAAAGACCATTGTTCCTTCATAACTGGACAGATAGCCTTGCACTCATATAATTCTTTGAAATGGACAATCACTGACAACATAGACTATTATGTTCACCACAAAGGAGGCACACCACAAGAGAACACATCTGGCCAAATTCCCTATAAAAAATGAAAACTGTCAAATGCCAAATCATCATCCCAACATGCCCACCAGTCTTACAGTAGGCTCCATTAATGTATCCTGATCATGTCACTTAAATTAAAGCTAAGTAAAGGATGTGCAGCACAGACGTTTTCATCTGTCAGCTGTAAATATGCTTACACAAGGCAATAAAGCATGAATGGACTGACATAATTGAGATAACACTGCTTCCTCTTGATAAATCACTGATGTCAGGACCTCCAAATTCACAGGTACTCCTGTGATCCAGTGTGACATGAAATCGACAATAGAGCTGGACAGGCATATTTTGCTGACTCTTCCCCACCACTCCAAAATGTTGCTGTCTTTGGATGTTGCCGTCTGTGCACTTGGGATAAATGTCTGATATCCCCACACCAAAGAACTTGCCCAGGACCCAAACCAGCATTTCTGATGCATTCATTCACATGCTGTCCCTGAATCTTCAGCTCCTCTGCAATCCCCCGTGTATAATATTGCCTTATTTATCACTATTTTCCAGCAGTCATTCTGTCACTCAAGCAACACTGTCACAGCAGGAGCCCCATTGTTTTCTGTTCTGCTCGGCTGAAAGCTGCTGCTGATACTAACTCAACACTTCCTGCATTTTTGCTTCACAATAAATGGGAAAGCAGCAGTGGGCCTTCTGAACCTCTTTGGAAAGTGGTGACAACGCCATTGAGGTTAACTAATGTTAGGAAGTCAGTTTGAAAGATTGCAAGGCCAAAGATACAAAGCATCAAGGACTGATGTAACAACAATACATTTTTTACTGGTGGAAAAAAAAGAAAAATCATTCTAGAGAAGCTATGAAACAGAGCAGTCTGGTTTCAGTTTGCTGACAAAAAGAAGAAAAATGGCCTCATACATATTTGAAGTGGTTAAGAGATGTAGAAGCTTTTTTACCTGTCTCTTATACACATCTAGATGTGTATAAGAGACAGGCCGAAAATAGTTCATGCTCCCTCCATCACATAATTATTATCCATCATTAACAATAATTGAGGAAGTCATAAAAAATGTTTTTCAAGTTGAATTTATAGTGAAATAGAGATCAGCATGACAGGATCAGTAAACTATTGCTTGTTTATTTCCCCTTCATAAATCATATTATTAATTAATATTATTACTCCCCTGGTCATCCATGCCCCCCTGTATTGGCTCTATGCCCGCCCCCCGCCCTGTTTGGGAACCACTGATATAGTGTAAGTTTTCTTATATAGAAGTATGTTAAGTTTTTAATAAACTGTGTTTGTACACAATAGTCTCTTAAGATGCATAGAATAGTGTAATGGTACTTAATAAATTATTTCTAATTAAAGACTTAATGAGGAAACATAAACAGGACAATAAGTCCAAACTTATTTATTTAACCATTGTTAATTATTTATAACATTTTCTATTTATTTAGAACATTACAAGTACCAATGCAGCTTTACAACATTATAATAGGTATAGTCTTGTCCACTGTCCCAGTGGAAGTTATGGCTATTCTGAGGGCTGATGTTTTGGCATAGAGTTGATTAGATCGCCAGTAACTGAATTAAACTGAATTAAGTTTAATTAAGCTGACAAACAAATAACCACTACCATGTTCAATATCCCAGGATTATAACAAATCATTTCATGAAAATCCACTCAGAATTTTGCGAGAACAATCGACGTTGTGGTGAAGTCTGCATCTCTTATTTGTTTACTAACAGGCCTTGAACTCTTCAATATGGTGATGTAGATGCCTAGTAGAGAAAGTGGCAAAGCTAACAAACTAAACTAAACTTCAGATGCTCTTATTTGACATGAAACAAAATTTTTCTATGGATGTCAGTTTTTGAGCCCCAACAAAGGCAAAAATGTAGCCTACAAAAGACCAGGTAAGCCTTGTTTAAGCCTAGCAGTTGTTGATGACTTGCAGTCATCTGCAGTTAAAAGGAGTGAGGAGTTAGTGGTCATTATAAAACACAGCAGTCAATAAAACAGGTTTTTCAAAACTTTTATAATCACAACCACAATTGAAAGGAGATAATAACTGACAAGACCTCTTATAATGGCTGCTCACAACAGCTCAGCATTGTTTGCAAAGACTGCATCCCTCCACAACCCCAGTAAACATTCATGAGGAGCTATAATAATAACAATAATAATAATAATAATAATAATAATAACAATAATAATAATAATAATAATAATAATTTAAAATACAAGTGCTGTTTCAAGATTTACATATTTCTAGCAGAAATGATCCATATGTTACTATCAAATCAAATATCAAACAAGCTAGTATTAGAACATCTCAGATCGGTGTGATAAAAGCTGAATCTGTAAGCCCACAGCACCAGATAATCTTGACTGATGACCAAGCGTCGATTGAAATTTCTTCGTTGATGAGAAAATATGATGTAAATACTGGTGTAAAGCCCAATAATCCTGTTAAGGGGTGTCAAGCCCTGTTTGTCAAGGGCAGATGTCTTGCAGGTTTTTGTTCCCTGAAAGTTAATGAGCCGCACTTTGTATCTGAGACTAAATGTGGCTCATTAACTATCTAGGAGGAACAAATACCTGAAGGACGCTGGGACTGCAGCTTGACTCTTTCAGTAACCAAAGCATGAAACAGCAGTTAAACAATGAGCAGCAAAAACAGAATAAGCAAACAAAAACAAACAATAGTAATAATGTAATGTAATGTGCTTCCTATATTTTCTCAAATCAGTGTGTCCCAAATACAGACCCTGTTTGTTTTCGTGCAAGTCATTGACTCAGGAACTGATTTTTGTACTAAAGACTGCAGGTTAATGCAGTTAAGAAGATTGAGATGGCATTGTGTTCATCTAAACGATCAGCGTTAAAGAGTAAATCCTTAAGGGTTCAAATAATCTAAACAGATTTAGATGTGGACATGACCTAAATGTTACAGAATGTGATGTGAAGAAGGAAGAACATTAACATATAACATGCAGGGTTCTTCTACAGTTAAGTATACTTGTTTTGAGTGAAAAACAAACAGAAATGTACTCTGAAAATGCAGAGTATATTTTGGATATGTTATTTAAAAAAAAAATAGGGCATATTACATTGATAGTTTTGAAGGAAATTAAGGTTTCAATTGAAACAACCAGCAGTAAGAGTCGGCCTATGGGTTTACCTGTTAAATTAGAGTGAAATGAAACTATTGCTGATGTTGCTGGGGACCCCCCGGTAGCCCTATGAGGGACCTGCTTCCAAAATGAACCATAATATTTTGCTTTCAAATCAAATGACTTGGCAGGGAAACACAAACTTGCATTTTTGTCTCAAATAAAACAGCAAAACGGGGGCCAGTAACACAACCTGGCCAGACATTTGCCATGATTCCTGTCCAATATTTCTTAGAGAGATAATGATGTTTTTTTTGTTTTTTTGATTTTTTTTTGTGGTGATGTAGATGGGCAGCACTCCCAGTTACAAGCAGAACACTACCCAGGACACGGGATATAAAATCAAATATAATGTTTTCTGGCTAGTAAAAAGGCCGAACTTGATCTTTGACTCTGGTTCTGCTCTGTTCTGCTCCACAAGCACTGGAAAGTTACTTTGATGTCACTGGCAAACCTGTGTGTGTGTGTGTGTGTGTGTGTGTGTGTTGCGTGATCGCATAGCTTATCCCTGGCTTTCCTCTTCTTTCTGCCAACCTGTCTCTGTGTGTATGCGTGTTCCTCTGTGGGTGTTAACCATAAAAACAATGTAAGCCCTGTTAAACCTCCCCATATTTCAACTCTAACACTCTCATCCCAGCTCAATTTGTGTGTTTCAATTGTTGTGTGTGGGAGAGAGATAAAGTAAGAGATAGGAATTTCATGTAGACCTGTGTACACCACTGTGTGTGTGTGTGTGTGTGTGTGTGCATTTGAATCAGTGTGGGTTTGTGGGCGTTTCATGTATTCTGGATCAATACGTGTTGTGTTTGGGGAAATAAACAGCCCCTTTAGGACTGTCTGTGGCATAGTTGAACATGCATGCGCACACACACACATGCAAACACACACAGACACACACATAGACTCACACCCTCTTCCCTCTGTGCTTAAGTGTTCCGTATCTGCAACATATTTCCAAGATAAATGGGAAACTGTGTTGAAGAGTGTGCAGTTCTTTGTGAGTCTTTGTGCATGCGTGAATCTGAGATAAGCTCACTGCAGTGTGTGTGTTTAAAATGCATATGACTACCTACAGTGTAACACACTCATGTTCCCCGGCGACTAAAGAACAATGCTGTGCCTCAGATTTTCAAATTGACTCAGTGGTTTCTGGAGTGTATTGCAACATAAAACTAACAGAAATATGGCAGAAAGATGAACCAACAAGCTGTGAGTCTTGTATTCAGCCTTGGAAACATTCAAGATAATTTCAGTCATATTTCATCTCGTCATGGCAACTGTCGTGATAAGAAAGACACTGTATTCCATCCCCTCTCCAGACACATGTGCATCATCCACAGCCACTCAAGAGTGCACACTTGCTTTTGTCTTCATGTTTTCATGCTACGAAGCTGTCACAGTGCTCTGAAAACAGCACATGGCTCTAAAATATATTCTTTGAGCCTCACAATATTGAAAACAAGGCAATTATGGTTCATGCACAACTCATCCAAACCTCCAGGTCTGCAGTTTTAATATTTCAAATAGTTGAAGATAGCAGCGCTGAAGAATTATATACTAAAATGTCACTTTTAATGTATTGGCTTCATTAATGCATGTTCGACAAGCCTTGTAGTGGGAGATAAAAGCCTTAACACATAATATACTTAATAGGTGCAATAGTCATGGATCATATAGTTAATTACATGCAAATGCACAGACAAGAACCCTGGCAGGGCTGTATGATTACAGTAGAAATATGGCAATAAACTCTACGGGTGGCTCTCCATAAAAGTCTGCTACAAAAAAACAAAAACAGCATGGAGATGTTGTAGTAATTTTACTTCCTTTGTGTGTCATAACTATTAAAATTAAATATATTTTTGCCCTTTGGTTTTTTAAGTAGCCAGAAGTTCGTAGCACACTCTGAAATCTAATGACCAACTACTGATGACAACTGCATACAAACCAGATGTGTGTATAGTTATGTCAACATGACCAGTTATGTGAGTTGGTTGTTGGAGAGCACGCTGCTCTTTGCCAATACAAGTATATGCACATATTTTTTTACACCTAAATGCAGAAAACATCAAGTCTCTGCTGCAGTGGAATTAACATATTATTATGCCTCCTCTTATCATGATAGCTCACTGGCAGATGCAGACATAAAATACAATGACTTTCAAAATGTACACATTCACTGCGTAAAATAACTACTGCTGACAGTTTTGACAAAATTCAATGATTTTTCAACACTCACAGAATATCCAGTTCTATGAATATGTTAACATGGAATATATCAAAAGAAAGAACAACTTCTAATTTCAGATGCACAAAAATGTTTTGTTCTAGCTTCATTGATTATTTTTTTATAAGAAAAAAAAAGAAAAAAAAAAGACACAGCAGCAGAATATTGACTTCATGTTCTGGTGGGGAAGGAGTTAAGATGCATAACTAATTTTCTGGTGTTGAAGGAATGTGATCTGGCTCTTCCTTGCATGACCAGCACTAAACAATCACTGCAAATAGCAACTTTGCTATCTGCTATAACTCCACACTGTAGACATGGTCACATTGTGTGTGCATATTTAAAGCGTCATCTATCGGCCTGTCATATTGGCAGAAAAGTTCAATTGGGGCCAATAACGATATTTGATTTTACAGCCTTTATCGTCCAGTACTGATGATGTTCTCATATTACCATGCATCCCCACTACAAATATCTCAAAATCAATGGCACAGCTCTACTATATTCAAGTTTGAAAGTTTGCCATGAAGAATACTGACAGTTAAATAATTAAATTTCATGACTATTTCACAAGCTACCCTGTGGTGAGTGTTGGGATTATACAACCTCAAACACACACCACTGGATTACAAAGATTAACACCCACATTTCCAACAAGGGACTTACTATCCTTATTATTACATTCAGTAAACCTGAAAAAGAATGCTGGACCTTTAAGAAAAAGAACACACACAGAGAGATATATAAAATACAGTTAAATGATAATATATATTATAGTTCATTATCCAACAGAGTAGTGACCATTAATCATCTCTACACAGGCATGGCAGCGTGTGCACATTTCACATCATAAAACAAAAGATAAGTGTGTAACAGAATATAACTGGTGTGTGGGTACGTGTGTGTGTGTGTGTGTAAGTATGTCTACACACCTTAACAATGTGAAATTAAAGGTCAGTGTGTGTGCAGCATGTTACCTTAAAACAAGGAATCATATTAGTGCAGCTGTATGTGCATATACACACCTCTGATTGTGTGTGTGTGTGTGTGTGTGTGTGTGTGTGTGTGTGTGTGTGTGTGTGTGTGTGTGTGTGTGTGCATAGATGTGTGTATCTTGCAACAGTCAAGATCATCTCAGCAGATTGATGGTGTGAGCCTGAATCGTGCAACTACTCGACGTTGAATGCACTGTGGTTTTACAGTATTTTACAGCTTTTTATAACTTTTTACAGTGTTTCCATTTAAATAGTGTTCAGTCCAGAGAAAACCATTTCTACGCTTGGAGAAACTCATATCCTGTCTTGCACTTGCATACCTGTGCACACACACACACACTCACAGGGGCACACACACACACACAATTGTTAAATGGAATAAATTTGACAGTGTGACGAGTCATAGTGGGCTAAATGACAGACACAATCATTCACTACTCTATAACACATGCCCACGACACACACGCAGAGAGACAGACACACATATGCAGAATACACACACACACGTTCAGTCTTCTCTCTGTCACACACACATACACGCGCGCACGCACACACACACACACACACACACACACACACACACAAACCATTCATTGATTCATTAAGCACTTTGTTCCGTCCATCCATCTTTCAGCAGAGGGTGAAGGACGGCTGGAAGAATAGAGGGATAAAGAAAGAACAGAAAGAAAGGAGAGATAGAAGAACTGCAGGAACATGAAGCTGAAAATGACAGAGGGAAAGTGATGCTGTTATAATACACACCAAGAAAACAGACCATAAAAATATTTCCAAAGAATGAAAGCAAGAAGCTGAGCATGTGGATGATAGAAGCACGATGTGTAATAGAAAATGAAAGAGCAGTGGAAGAAACCTTTAAGGAAGGAGGAGAAGGGGAAGGAGCGCAGGGAGACGGTACGTTGAGGGAATGTGAGAGGCGAGTGCAATGGAGAGAAACTTTTGATGTTCCCGTGTGAAACATGTCACGTAAAAAAAACAACAGGGAGAATAATTACAAGCATCTCAGAAAACCACCCGCTTTCACGCTCATCCAAACAATACACATGCACCCACATGTGACTAAAAAACACCCAAACTGAATACATTAAAATCAACTGCGCCTGTAGCCCACACAGGAACAGTCTGTCCTTTATCTTCTTCTGCAGATTACGTTTCTGACAAAATCATGATAGAGACAGAAAATGAGACGAGAGAAGAGACTGATGAGATGACTACCACCCATACTGATATTAATACTAATAAAAATAGTGCCAGGACAAAAACAGACATACAGAAGTAGCTACTACTGGGAACGCTAGCCTCCTGCTTTGATTTTATAACAATAACAATGTCTCTGCAGAGTATACAGTAGTTGTCTTGCAATAAACTTTCCACCAGCTATAAAAAGAAAACAGTAATAGAAAATAATAAAACTGGAAAGAGTGCGGAGCAAAAGAATTGCTAGAATTTATTAAATATTGACTGTTTTTTTTATTTTTATTGGCCCTTTTTTATAAAGAGGACTAGTAAAATCTGACTACTGTCCAGTATTGTTAGGAAGAACACTACAGAAAGTTAGAGAGGAAGAATATCCTGTAATTCTTTATATTGTTTAATCAGTTCAGTGCATTTCAATAAAATTTTAACAAACTGCACTATTAAAATCCTATTTTTTGTGTTTGTGTGTGTGTGTGTGTGTGTGTGTGTGTGTGTGTGTGTGTTTCTCTATAAGCACCTCAAATTCAACTACACTTTCTACATTACGTTATTAAGTGCCACTACAACATCGCAATAACGTTAATTAGCTGATTTTTCATGAGGCAGTACATTTTGATTGTTTTGAATAGGAATATTTTAATTTTAGTATTTTAGTACTTTCCGCAATTCTCTAGAATACTAGAAAAATATGTTCCACAAGTGATTAGATAAATTTATCACAAATCACAGTGTAGTATATGAACAGCAGCATTTGTTGAGGAAGCAACAACTACAAAAGAAAATAAAGAATATAGTCTAGATCTCCAAAAAGCATTCAAATTGGTTGACCATGACTTAATAAGAAAAAGGCAAAGATATGCAATTAGAGGGGTGTCACTCTCCTGATTATGCATCTGCGTGGAGAACAGGTACCAGTAGATCTAAATAAATGACTTCAAATCACAACTTCTGAAGGTCACTCATGGGGGTCCTCAGGGCTGAGTGTGAGGGCCATTGCTGTTTAAAATATAGCCTCTTTAATAACTTATGTGGAGTCGCCAGAATACTAAAGACTATATTATTTGTAGATGAAAAAATTCATTTTGTCATGGAAAGAAATTTGGAACAACTTTTGGACACAAGGAATATACAGAAACAAAACCAAAATTGATAATATTCTGTCATTGTTTAACTAACTTAAACAAGAGACTCATGATAAAATAGAAAAAGAATGACTGAAATAAAATTTCTTGCAGAAATAGTAGCTAATAAACTATGTCATGTTTAAAGTATGAAGCCTCACATTATATAAAAACTAAACTATCCATACAGTACATACATTATTTTTAGAGACCTGATGGCTCAGATGTACCGGTGCTACCCTGGCACAGATATCCTAGGGTACATGTACCCTAGTGCTAACAAAAGCTTTCCTTTTAAAAAGTGTATTGTTCCAAAATACTGTATAGATACATGATAACTGTTTTGATTGCTTGGCAAGTAGTCATGGTAAATGTGAGATAGTCTCTCTTGAGCTATAAAAAAACACTCCACAGAGGCAAACCTCCCTCTGCTTCACATCAGTGGGTAATTAACCTCTATGTAGAGGGTTATTTAAAAAAAAAGAAGAAGCTTGTTGTGGATTATCTCTCACATATATTTTGGCAAATATAAGACAATCTTGAAAGGCTGCTGACTGTGAAGTCAGTATGAGACATGAATTCATCATGCTAGACTTGTATATTTTTCACCTTGCAAAAAAAGAGGGCCTAATCAGTTTAGAATATTGCTAATGTATCATCAGAGCAATACAGTATTGCCACACAATATCTTAGCATGCTGTAGGAGCTCTGTTCTTTTGGGGATATAAAATGTGCCACCTGAAAATTCAGTACTTCAGGAGGGAGAAAGTTTTTGTTTTGGCTGTTTCATTGCACTCCTCACAGACTGTGGTGCATGCAGAACGAGCCAAGTCTTTCTCAACTGCATTACAATTCTTTGCTATGAACTGTGTTCTTGGCTGTGCTGAATATTTATTGTTTTCTATTCTGTTTCCACTGCAGTGACAGGTTTGATTGGAATATACACTATTTTTAAATCAAGCTGAAGCAGAATACACGGAGTTAAACGGCTGGATCTGAGTGTGTGTGTGTGTGTGTGTGTGTGTGTGTCTCTCTCTCTCTCTCTCTCTCTCTCTCTCGCTCTCTCTCTCTCTCTCTCTCTCTCTCTCTCTGTCTCTGTGTGTTAAAGCAACACAAAATTTGCTTTACTAAAAAATTTTAGGCTTGTGCCAGTTTTCATACTTTGGGATGTCTGGTGGCCACTGGACCCTGATATGTAGGTGGAAAGGAGAATTTTACCCCCAAGCATCTGCTGCTGGCATGTGCTGTTGACAACTGAATCACCAGGATTAGACCAAGCACAAACACACACACACACACACACGCACACACACACTAGCCTGTGTCACATGAGGCAGTCATCAAGTTTCGGGTTTGTCTCTTCACTCCCTGGATGCAGAGAGAGCTCAGTTTTCACAAACTGAGCATGTTTGTGTGCGTCATTGTGAGTCTCCGTGCACGACTGCAATTTGTGATCCTACTGAGTGTTTGTGGTTCCAATGTGATAAGTTTTTATCATAGACTGTATAATAAATACTGAATGCAGCCTTCATGAAATCACCCACAGATTTCTGAAGAACTGTTTTGAAGCTCACAGTGTGGTGGCTCTGGCCGTTGCCATTTTGGCAGTGCCTAACTCGGCTAACTCCCAGCTAATCCAAAAATGGACAAAGAGCTGGAACTGAGGTAGCTGAATAAAGAGGCTACCTTGCGGCTAGCCACCTGTGATGGCACCCACCACTCATTCAAAGTGGACGTTCCACTAATTATGTATAACTTTCAGCCTTAATATTAGGGGCTTCACAAATTCAGAATTAAATGAAATCCATCGAAATGAGTTTTCAATTTCAATAATGAAATCGAAAAGGCAGAATCAAAGATTCTTCCAGTATTTTTTCTTTCTCTTTACCTTCGCCTACTTGCTGTGTCCACTGTCAGTTTGTGGCACCTCCGTATAGGCTTAATTTTTCAACCCCAGAGATTGCCCTTGCCCTTGGTTTTGCAGGAACACTCAGAGCTAACAGTACATATGTGATTTGATGGAGTGAGTCTGTCTGAGCATGTGTAAGGCCAGTAATCTTACAGTCTCCTTTCCTGTATGAAATGAAAAACCTGAATTGTTCCCGTTCACCTATACATTTTACACTAATCTCTTTCCTTGTTTCTCCTCAAGAGCCACAATTTCACTTTCCTGTGATCCATAGCTGTTTTTGTGGCCTTTTTGAAGGTTACTCCAATAAAATGTAGTGTGAGCCAAGGAATGTGTATTTCATTTGATTTGTAGCTTTGTTTTCCCACTGCTGGTTATATTTCAGCCAGACTAACCAACAGCCTGGCGCAACAATGGCTCACTGGATCGCAAATCACATACACTTCATTGTGTACCTAAAGTAAATAGTTGAGGTGAATCCAAAGACTGGTGGCACTGACAGGGCAGTTTTTAGTCATATCTGTCTATTGCTGAGTCAGTCCAGGAGCACTTCAGTACTGCCAGAGCAGCCCTGTGACATTGCCACCAAACACAGAGCACAGGTCAAAAAATCCTCATCCCATTTTTCTGTTAATTAAATTTCATAGCCAAGGGTCAGTAGCTCAGTGGGCAATGTCGACAGTGACTGGACCTTGTTGGAGTGACTGAAATGTGTCTCATTTCTGTCAAGGGAATGTAACTAATTCATTTGTCACCAGGTCACAGCAGCCAGAAGATTTCATGAGGCAGTGTAATTCATAGCAGGGAATTTGTCACAGTGAAGGAAAAAAAAGACTGAAGCAATGCTGATTATTACAAAAGTGGTTAAGACTTATCAGCTACAACAAAACTCTTACTACCCTTTGGCAGGTGGCTTTTGGATTTACTGCCCTTCAACAATACTAAACCAGATTATGTAGCAGTAGTTCTGTGAATTTAACCTTCGCTTTAACCTTCAGTGGTCGGGGGATCAAGACTCTGCACATTCAGTGACTGTTGGGGGTATTTTATGCCCCAGTGAAGAGATTATTTCTGTGCCATATTTCTGTAGCATAGATCTTGGTTGCTGTCTGTGCTGGATGAAAAATTCGACAGACAAAATGCAAGATGTGAACAGTGTTGAGCATCACAAAGGGTGCATTGTTGTAATTGAATGGCTTTTCCCAGAAACAAGGGACTGTACCAGCCTACAGTTTGACTTTCATCAATGGTGTGGCAGTGGTGAAAAATTTCACTTACAATTTTATGTTATAATTACTGAATTCAGCATTATCATGCTATGATGCATCAACTTGAAACATATATCACTATATATGAATGCAAGTTGATTTTGCCTTAGGCCTTAGAATTCATGTGCATGCAGTCTCTGTGATTCTTGTGGGAGCAAAGAAAATAATGTACAAAATGGCAGAGGAGGCTAGAGGCTTTGCCAAGTGGATATACTCTTTTTTTTTTTATTTGTATCACATAAAGACAAGAATATCAGCCTAAAAACTAAGTTACGTCCATGACAGCAAACCCCAAAAAATGATCTGCTAAAGCACTAAAAAAAAGGGGCTTACAGTGGACTAATGGTAGGAGGTTAAATAAGAGAAAGTAGGACTGGAGAAAAGTGGGAAAGGTAAGAAAGTGTTACTGCTAGCAAACTTTTGGGGCTGTTGGGCAGCAGTACATGAAACTGCTCACAACAAGGTCTGTGAATTATGTTGAGGAACCAGGTCATGATTTTTGGAAAGAGATACTGGTTTTGAATTTTTCAAATGTATTTTTTTGGTGCTTTGAGCACCACAAGCTGAGTGACATTTAGTCCCATTATATTGGAGAGAAGGCAGTCATGGTCATAAATAGCCACATTGGCTATTCCACCCGGGTCCACATGGCATCTGCCTAACAATTTTAGGGGACCATTAAATACGCAGTAATGGATTACTTTTTCTGATTAATTTCTCTAAACCTATGCCTGTAGATGATTCAAATAAAGTTACTTTTTTGGATAAGTTTGTTTTCCCTTTAATCATCCCTCAAGCCACCTTTTGTATGAAAAGATATGAGAGCAGATTACTGCTTTTAAAGCCGTCATATAGCAGCCCTGAAGTACTTCAAGTCTACAGTTAAAATAAAACTAATGTTCATTGAGATTTTGTGTTGAAGTTTATAGATAAGTCACTGCATATGTGATTGACTGCTGACCTATAAGTTTAATGAATGTTTCCAGGCGGCCTAAAAGTTGTGTTTGTTTGTTGTGTTTGTGTGTGTGTTTGGCTTAGGTGCCACCTATGTTGTTCTTATAAGAAGTACACAACGCTGTGAAAATATGTTTAAGTTTCTCACCCCTTCTTCAGAGACAGCGTACGTGTGTGTGTAGTGTATGCATGTGTGTATGTGTCAAAGTGAGAGTGAGTGTGTGTGTGTGTCAATGCCAAGTCTTTGATGTATGATCAAGGATTCTTATTGTTCACGGCATGACTCCGGCTAGCGTAAACACCACACAACACTTTCATCTAACATGCACACAGATAGCCACACACCTACGCCCACTCAGATAAAATAGTCTCTCTCTCTCTCTCTCACACACACACACACACACACACACGCACACACACACACACACACACACACACACCTAAAGTTACGCAGAGGCAAATGCACATCATTCAATGAAAAATGAAATGAAAGAAAAGGCAAAGAGAGGTTGGAATGGAAGCCAGCCTTCTCGCCCACACTCCTTTTATTCTTTCTTTTGTCCCTTCTCTCTTCCTCTATTTCAGTCTTTTTGATAACCCCCCTCACCCACCCTCAATACCCACTCTTCCCATGTCATTGTCTCCTATCCCCCTTTCCATTCTGAATCCACATTAACCTTTGAAAGCTTTATTTTATCTTCCTATTCTTTGGTGTTTCCCATCTTCCCTTTGTAAACTGTCTCTATGTATTAGCTAGCATTTAGCATTCTGCATTCACATCACTTCACCTCAGGTTCTTACCTTTAAAGCATTTCTAAATAACACGACTCTCAGTGTCGTCTCCATGGACCCCATACATCAGACTCCATTCTCTCATCTACCATTTCATCTTCTCTTTTATATCTTCATCTTTAAGTGTTTCCATATTCATCTATTGAAACATATCCCAGTATAATTTCCATAGCCCTTGTGCATCACTTTTTCTCCTCACTAACCACGCTTTGTGATTTTGTTTCCTCTCTTTTGATTTTTTTCTCCCTCTGCTGCTCACCTTTTAAATAGACTCTGGATCGTTTCTGCTTTCAATTCCTGTTTCAAAAGCTTGGCTTTTAAATGGTCTCTTAGTAACTAAAGTCCAGAGGTAATATCTCTATGGCCCCCACACATACATATGATCACTTCTTTTTATACACCGGAATATTTATTTATGTCTCAGCATTCAATTATTGTTACTATATTTTTGCTTGCTGTTTTTCTGCCTTGCAGTGTCCTTTTATAGACTGAATACTCTAAGCACATGAATTATGATGCTTGTGATCTGTTTGGCCAGCATGAAAATGTTTGTGTGTATGTCTGCTTTATTAAGCCTGCTTTTTGTGAGACTCAAGGCACAGGGTGCAAAATGCAGTCTAGTGCAAATTGCACAATGCACCTTTTTAAAAATGGTGTTACTGTGAAAATAGTTGTGGTTGCCCACAATCTGTAATGAATTTCACATTTAATTATCATCAGCAATGCACACGGAAATGAAATCCATTAAATAAACCACTTTGGAAATGTAACAGTGCGAATGAGCCAATTTGAAGATGTAGTGTAGGAGGAATGTGGGTTTCTTTAAAAAGACGTGTTTCCCCTGAGGTGGTGCACAGGGACTGCAGGCTGCGCATTGATCTGTCTGGAGGCTGCAGGATCATATGTGCTTGCTGTGATACAGGTTTAAAACTGCTACACTTTTAATAGTGTATTCAGTTTAATGACACAGAACACATTTATTCGTTAATTTCATATCAACTGGTTCAGGTACTTTACTGGTTGGCAGCTGTGGAAAAAGGGAATGATGTTTAACTGGTGGGAATAAACAAGTCTGGTCTGTGACTATTAAAATTTCCATGCAAGAACACATGATAATGTGATTATCATTGAGACTGACTATTGATTACAACTAAGTACCATACATTATACACGATCAGACTGCATTTTGCCTTTATTTGCTGCACTTTTTTGCATTAAAGACAAGTGCTTGTTTTACAGGGTAGAGCTAGAGACATTAGAAAATCTCATGCAGAGAAAACTCAAGAGAAAAAAACTGGGATTCCTCAGAGGTATGGACTGGACTTGGCTCTCTAATGCCTAATTATAACCCTAATGTGCTGCCCAGAAGAAGATTTAAGCACCTCTATCCCACATGTCTAAGAATGTTTTAATTTAAAGGGACAGTTGACTTCAAAATCAAATATACACAGTGTTATTTATCAATCTTCATGGGTCTTCAACAGGAGGTCTGGCACCCCTTGGGGGTTCTCAGTGTTACTGCAGGGGGTCCGATTCTTTTTTTTTTAATAATAACATTTTATTAGCAAAGATAAATTGGCCTATTTATAAAGAAAACTCAAAATATTTTATTTAGACAACAATGACAAAAGCTAGTTAGCCTACTAAATTGATCAACCTATCTATAATGGCAAACTAGTGAGATACATATCATTGAAATATATTGGCCCAGTAGTTGTAGTATTAGCTATGCTATAACTACTGCTGACTTAGCAGCTACGAGTAAGAGCAAACAAGACCCAAAAATACTCAATACAATATATGTAGTTGGTGATCCCTGGTCCATCTCATCAGCTAAGGGATTCATGGCCTGAAAAACACTGAATACATCTGATCTAGACTGTTTTAGTGTGAGTAGTCAAATTTGGGAGATATCGGTTGTAGAGATGTCTGCCTTTTATCAAACTGAATGGAGCTAGATGGCACCTGGTTGTTGTGCTCAAAGCACCACAAAAATACATTTGAAAAATTGGCGTGAACTGTCCCTTTAAATTTTGAGTGGTCAATTTACAGTAAATCACCAACCCTGAAAAGCATTTTATACACACTATAGATTGGCTGTACATATGTGGACCTTATGGACAAATGCACTTAAAAAGTTAGAATTCAAGAAATAATATGCCTCATTTTATATTCTGTATAAGAAAATTTTTAGAAATATAGAAAGAAGCATTTGTTCTGTGAGAGAATACGTGTTGTGTTTCATCTACAGCGATACATGAACCTTTGCAACAGTGAAACAAGTGTTGCATTACCTCACAGAGAAAAACAGCATCCAGATGAGTAGAACATCACATTATCTGAGCAAAATCGAGCTCTGAGGTGACATAACGAAACAGTGCAATCTGTTAAAAGCTCTGTGTCAGCCGATACAGCTGAGCAACATAGGTAAATGACATTGTTTCCAAATGATGCTTGACTGGGCAAGGATGTCCCAGTGGGCAAATATGTGATGTGTTGATTCCTCTGTTCATGCATCTCGTCCCTGGCATCGCTCCCTTGGGCTTGTAGTGGGAGGAGCTGAAGAAGACACGCAAGTGAGGGAAGCACGGAGGCATGAATAGGTAAGAGCCCTGTGTGTGTGTGTGTGTGTGTGTGTGTGTGTGTGTGTGTGTGTGTGTGTGGTTTTATTTTCTCATAATATAGTCAAGATATGCCTGGATTTTATGAGTCCTTGGATATCCATGGTGCAAATCAGTAGCCCTGTCAGTATCCCCCAGTGTTGTCTCATTATTTCCTCTCTCTGTGTGTCTTTCTCTCTCATCGATCCTCTTTCCTATACATCCCTACTATCTAACACATGAGAGATGACAAATAATATAAAAACAGTTTAAATTAAAGTGACAACATGTGCTGGGCAGTATCCTTGCTACTTATTTTTCCCTTTGTATTGATATGGTTTTGTCTAATAAAGCCGAAATTGCCCCCTCATTACTTTAAGCCTTGATTTTAACAGGACAGGATAAACTGAGCCTTTGGTTATGATGAATGTTCTCTAGTGGTCCTTTAAATGATCTTGCACTGCTATTTGTCTTCCTACTGTAGCATGTGTGTGTTGTTTCAATTATGTGTGAGCGTGTGTGTGTTGAACGTGTGTGTATGTGTAAAGTCATTCAGACGAAACTGTACAGCCATCTTGTAGCTTCTTGTTGATGTTCAGTAACATGTTGCATTGATTAATAAGTGTAATTTCCCTTCGGGGAAATGTTGATGTTGTAGTGGAAAAAGTGCGTTGTACACGATCAAACACCTCACAAAGATAGGATTACACAGACACATTAATATAAAGGCTTATTTCAGTAAAGTCAGACCATTATCAATACATATCTTCAAAGTGGAAACACTTTTGCATAACCTTGTTTAACATTTACTGAAATTGTGTGTGAAATAAATCCTGTGACTGATAACCACTAAAGGACACTGAAGCAATGAGGTTAATTAAAATGATGCAGATAAAAAATATGTGTAGCCCAAAGCATCAATAAATGATAACGATGGAAAGGCACACCTTCCAAGTAGCTTAAAAAAAACAAACCCAACTCAAGGTGCAATTTCTTGGTTATAGTAGCTGTTTTGTCATCTATAGCACTTTGAGGACATACTAAGTCTTAAAACAGTCTTAAGACTTTCTGTCTGTGTCCATGTTCTTGTCCATCTACTAATAATAATTGTACAACACAGTTTATAGGTCTGGAAAAAAAAAACTAGACTGTGAACCTCAAGTTGTGATTCTTTTGTAAAATAACTATCTTTCAAGGATAGTTTACATTTTTTGATGTGGGGTTTTTTGAGGTATCCATAGTCAGTGTATAACTGTATTACGCTGGATAGTAGTTGGCACACCCCCAAGGTTGGAGAAGCAGCAGGAGTACTGGTGTAGGAAGCTAAACAATTAACTGTTGTGGACAGGGTCAGCAGCAAAAGGTATTTAGCTACTTAAAAAGAGGCCCACCTGAAAAAAAATCTATACAAATTTAAGTGTATGCAATATTTAGAATTTTATCACTTTACCTTGCCATCAGACAGTCTTTTCTGATGGGCAGCCACCATTACATAAGCCAAATATTGCTCTCTCCAAACCAACTAAACTCCATAGGTGGAATCAGTAATTTACCTTGCAGAACACAGGAGTTGCCGGTCTAACGCTGCCATGATGGGTTAGATAGTTTGTGTTATTGAGTGGCTTCTGTGTTTTAAAAGGACAGTTTGAATCCATCAAGGTTACACAATAACGCAAACAAAATAAAAGCTCAAGACCCAGCAACTCTCTTGTTCCATGAGGGAAAATGACTGATTTCTCCTATGGAGTTTGGTTGGTTTGGAAAAAGCAATACTTGGCTCTGACCAGCATCTACTGTAGGTAATACACTGACTATGGATAACTACTTCACACAATCAAAATTCAAATAACCTGAACTATCCCTTTAAGATGAAAAAAGACCTTTCACGCTGAACAGTCCACGTAGTTCAGAGTGAAAGAGTAATGAAAGAGTATGTGTTTTCAAAAGATCTTTAAATTCAAAAAAGGAATGAGAGCTCATTATGTATTAAATATCTCTGCAATACCTTTTAAGACCTAATATCATCACTGCCACTGCCACCGTCATCTCTAAATATCACATCAAAAACATATCAGATCAATAGTCACGACTTCAGCTGAATTAATAATACATTATAGTATTTGTTCCTACTCAAAAGTATTTATTCACTTGTCTTTGATGACAAAAACGACCAATCAAATAACTTCATCTGATCACATTCTTTGACGGCACATCATTAGGTATGGCCTGATTTCTTTCTTGTGTTTCTCGCCTGTACCTTCCTGTTTTCCTTTCTCTCTGTCTTTCCCTCTAGATAGTCAGATGACTTCTGAACAGATTGAACAGAATATTAATTGCCTTCCTAATTTATGCTAATTTATGCTAATCTACACACTCATCGACTCTCAACGGGCTCGTTATCTAGATCGTTTAGAACGGCCAGGAAGAGATTCAGTCTGTGTGACCCTGAAGGTTGCCAGTTCAATTCCCAATGAGCTGAGCCTCGGGCCTCAGTAAGTCTATTTAACCCTGCGTGAACTGGCATAAAGCGCTAGTTTTAAATTGGTTAATGCGTACACACACAAATATCCAACCCATTAGAGTGAACAGACTCATACACTGTAGTCAGATGTAGGGCACGACTCCTCTATTGCAAGCTGTGACACACAAACAGTAAAATGGATGCACAAAACCATTATTACAAATCTCTCTAAAACACGACTGCTGTCCACTTTGAAAAAAAATACTGTTTGTAATGTTTTTAATGTCCTTCAGATGATTAAAGTGCTTTCCTCTGCTTCCACATGTCATGCTTTGTTTGAGAGAAAAGAGGCAAAACAGCAAAATACAGCAAGAGAGCATGACATTCCATCTTGTTTTCCAGATTATTTTTCTCAGTAAATGCTTTTGAATGGCTTAGGGCAAGAGACAACAGAAAGATGAGGGAGAAAAAAATATAGGATTAGGAATTGAATGTGAATAGGGCACCTGATGGGTAAGTGGTGCTTGTAGTATCCATCGAAATCTTGGAAATTCACAAATTACCATTTGAATACCCTTCAACAGCAGGCTCAGCCACTGAGTGACGTGGACGTGTCTCTAAGCAACAATGTTAAGTAAACTGTTTACTTGTTTAATGGCTGTTACTGTGTGAAACCCTGAAATGTAGAAGGATATATCACATTTTTAGTTCAACAAACCATAGAAGAATTTATAACTGTATTTAACGTGTATCTAAAGGGAACTGGGGGGTATCTATTTTTTTAACCTTCACAACATTTTACTGGGGTAAACGGTATTACAAAGTTATTTGTGCAGAATGGCTCAACTCAACTGCACTTTTTATAAGATAAACATGTAACTTTATCTTGTCCACTAGAAGAGAGACTGACCTCTGTTGGTACGTGTTGCACACTGCAATACATCACCTCAATGCAGCATCTCTGTATCAGTATAATATAAAGAGCAGCCCCTGTGTTTTTGATGACACTGGAAATCATTTCATAATATCTTGGTATAATGTAATACTGTATCACCATCTAAGCAATTTTTTTTCAGTTTTTTTCCTGGAAGTTATATGTCACTAGCAGCACACTGTTACCTTCAATAAATTATGGATTTCTCTGGGCTTGAACATTGCTGGAAACTTTTGGGATAATGTAATAATAATGAAATAATAATGAATAATAATGAAGTTCACAACTCAACAAATTATATAACATATGGCTTCTCTTTTTAGACATTTTGATGCAGAAATGCTACATATTTTAGCTTTACACAGAAAAATACAAGCCACACCTTCTGAATCTAAGTTTCTCTCAAACAAAAACAGCTTTAATTGCCTTGTAAATTTATTGTTAACAGAACTAAACAGAAAAACTAAATAAAACTCACCAAAACCATCTTGGATAGTCTTTCCAGTGTTATAACACTCATCAACTCTGGTTTGGTTGAAATAAGTCCTTAATTTGCCGCATTTGATGTGAAAATATTTGGGTTCTACAGACTGTTTTCCTCCCACTCATTCTCCAGCTCAGTGCAATCATTGTCTGCGTAGTGGGTGTTTACTGCACCTCTGAATTAAACTATGTCCCTGAGTAGTGGCTCTCGCTCTTTCTACAAAGGCAGACCTTTAAATTAGCAAAATAAAATGACATAAACTGCCCAGAAATATCTCTCAAAAAACAACTGGCGATGGACTCCTGCCAATCAGCAATTTGTCCAATCACTCAAGCCTACATCACACTAAAGTGCAAAACTGCATCAGCACTGCACTGTGTGGGGAAATAACATGTTGTCACCACTCATGGCAGCACAAGCCAGATTACTTGCCTGGGTGCAGTTAAGTTTCAAAATTAAAATGCAGTATCAACTTTATCCACACCTCAGTATTCAGTGAATCATGCTCCTTATCACATTTCCAGTCAGTGCAGTCTATTTAATTTTTTTTTTTTACGGTTTAATTTTGTACAGTTTTATTGTTAGTGTGGGTGCACTCACATTTGTGTGTCTCCTTGCTTTTGTGGCTGTGATGACCTAATTTCTTCACACACTTTATTAAAGTTTCATCTTATCTTATCTTGTCTTGTCCAGTCCGCTCCTGTGAACGGTACAACACAATAAAGATGTTTAATTTTAATTTTCCCACCTAGTGTGACCGGCGGACTCATGTATGACACATACACACTCTGTTGAAAGCCACCAGCAATAAACATCCACAGATGTTTTTCAATTTCTGATCTGATCAAGCCCAGAGCGAGACACACACGCGCAATCACACATGCGACACAACGGAGTGAAAGAACACCTTCTGTATTCATGAAAAATTTATAAAGCTGCTAACCGTTCCGGCTCCACATGTCTGCGTGTTTCTGTGCGTGTGTGCATGTGTGCGTGTGTGTGTGTGTCATGCACACGGCTCGATTAGATCAAGCTAAGTCGAAACAGAGGGAAGCACTGAAGCGTGACAGTGTTTGTGTGGTTTTGTGTATGATGGAGGATTTGGAGAAATCCCGTTGCTCTGTTCTTAATAAGAGCAACAGCACCTTTCTGTCTGACACAAGCTGCCTCCAGAACCAAAAATAATGGATAACTCTTTTTCCACATTATGTTCAAGGTCTGAAGGGTAATACTGGCAGTGAAATACAGAAGAAAACATATATAATGTAACAAAAAGGATGACA
Organism: Lutjanus campechanus; assembly: GCA_027495735.1. Lineage (NCBI taxonomy): Eukaryota > Metazoa > Chordata > Actinopteri > Lutjaniformes > Lutjanidae > Lutjanus > Lutjanus campechanus. Next base: position 34,964 of record JAJHUR010072513.1, on the reverse strand, counting down.
GGACTACCAACTTTTTTGCTGTGCCAGATGAGTTTATCCTTTGTTCGTGTTATGTACTGCTGGCCGTACCCAACGTAATTGCTGTCCTGATGCTGCACAGTGACGGTTCTGCTCATTTGACCGCTCATACCAGAAGACCACCAAAGACAACTATCAAGCATGTTTGATAACAATTGGGACGTCCCGCTTGAGGTCAGGAGCGTTTGAGGGCAATTAAATGGAGGCATGCTGACTCACTCACAGCAGGAGTGCGACGAGGCTCCATAATTACCCTGCCGACGTGCCGATCCTGAAAACTCATCACTCGTCACAGGTGTAAAGATGCACTTTGCTGCCAAGCACACAATCCCACATTCTTAGCAGTCTCCCATTGATTCATTTTGACTGCTTTTATATCGCTGCATCATGTTCCTCTGAGATTTTTAGATTTTTGGGTGAGAATTAGGGTAGTCAGAAACCACATCATGTACACCAGTGTTTCCCACCATTTCCACAGGAAAGCAAGACAGGTTTAATTGCAGCTAAATTTTGTTAAACCACATTACATCTTAAACAGTCACCTAACATGACACTACCTTTAGGGATGGGCTGGTTTCAGGGTTAAATGATGTAAAGAGATTTTACAAATAAGCACACCACAGTTTAGTCACAATCTACTTTCTGTCACCTGATGTCTTCATGGTTGTACCATCAGCTACTGGCTATTTGTATAAAGTTTTATCTCCAACAGAACAGCACTGTTACCTGCCTCCATATTTATCACACTGCTAAATATTAATAATATTTAGCAAAAATATTAATTTGAGAGAGAGACACAAGTAAAAATATTTTAACTCCAGTAGGACATTGCTCCGAATAAGAAATGGTGAATAATATCTTTTTATCAAATTTCTACTGATTTAAAAAAGTGATGAAATATAAAATCCCCACAGAGGTCTAGCAAGTTGGTTAAGAGTAGTCTGTCGTGGTCTTAAATATCTCTTTGCATAGACACTGTGTTGTGAAATATAGCATTGGTCATAATGAAGATTATGTTATCTGAAGCAAAATGTATAATTCAGAATACTTTTAACATGTATATCAGAGGAGGAAACAACAAGAATAAAGCTGATGTAGATTTTGTTCACCATTATGGTAATGTTGCTCCAGTTTGGTTGCTTATGATTTCCATTTTTTCTATTGTTTCATCCCTACTAATATATATTTACATTAGATTGTTGTTAATTGCTAATGGGGACATCAAAGATTTAAACTGAAATGTGTTATTTTCTTCACTTTTAGAAAAGGCACTTTTTTAATTCCTAGAAAAATGCCTTTTTGGAACACTCTTGAGTATAATTCTTAGAAGTTGGATAATTACAGGGTCAGATCTGAGCTTGTTCTGCTGCACACTGTGCAGTTCAGTTTATAAATTTGAATATGTCGCATTATTATTCTGGGAATTTATTTTAGCAACCGCAAAGAACATAAAATGTGAGATTAACTGAACCAAAATTATACAGAACATGTACACTTTTAAAGAAGCTGTATGTATGAATTTCTAATTTAAAATAGTCAAAAATGAATGAAAATTGTAATGGTAAAGGTAAATTAACTATTTATGACATAAGTCATACAAGTACAACATATATAGTGAAATGAGTTTTATTTAATCCATTAGGAGCAGTGATCACTCAGCCATTGTATAGTTTCAGAGGACCAACTCCAGCCAGCACCTTGGTTAAGGGAGAGCTAACCACTGAGCCACCGAGCTGCCCTATCTATCGAAAGAATGTGAAGAAATTCCAGTTTTAACGTTGTGTCAACAATGTGTATGTATTGTGTTGAAGAGATATCTGCTGAAGCATGCTAACCTGCTAGCCCCTGCCCATCCTGACTCATAATACCACTTTGTATCTCTGGAAGCAACATGTGAGATAACAAATTTAAAGCTGTTAATGCTAAACGTAGAATATTTAGTTATAAGCTTATGAAGGTTGAAACATTACTAACAGTGTTAATATGTCTGCTAAGTTCCTTGTTTTGTACAACAAAGTTGGACACCATAACTTTCTGTTGATATGCTGTCCCTAATTTGTCTGGATTATGAATTTGACAGCTGGTCAGTCTTTACATATAGCTAGGAGGAGTTATTATACTCATTTTCGGGCCGTTGTACTGAGTCTTGGACTCCTATAGAGCAGCTACACACGATTACCCGCACACAAAGCTTTGTAGATCTTCAGGACGCTGTGCCTCTCTCTGCATCTCCTCCTTGTATTTCCTGCATCCCGTGAAAACGGTCTGTGTAATTTACTCCAACCCCCAGCCCTTCTCCATGTATGCCTCCTGCCGAGCCCACTCTGCTGTGACTGGTCACATTCCCGAGGACTTCCGAAGAGCTGCCGAGCGCTGCCAAGCCCCACCTCCTCATTTTGCCGGTGCAGGAGTAAACAGCGAACTTTACTACTCTTTACTCTTTTGAAAATGACAAGTTTTGAAATACAGCCGTATGTGTTGGATCCCGAATCCGATCCGGAGGTACAGACTGGACAGCCTGAAGTTTCTCCAGAACAGAGGTTACTTCATGACGTCTCTGAATGGTAGGCGTAGCTTGTTATTGTCATTACCTGTTTACCTGTGCTGCGTAAGGATGGATTTTGATTTCGGCTAATCCAGCTTTGTACTGGCCCATGCTGACAAACAGTCCTGTGTGAAATGCCGTAGACAGACAAACGCGGAGGTATTTTTCTTTCGCTGGCCGGGAAAAAGCAACTCTATCCACATCTGCCTGGTGTTTACCTCTTTAGGAAAGCTAAACAAAGTTAACTTTCCCTCACACCAGAACAAACATTTTCTGGGAGCCATTGCACAAACGTGCTAACACTGTGAAATCGTTGTAGACAGCAGAGCAGCGCACAGCGATACAACTTCCGAAGCAGAGCGGGGGAGAGGGCAGGCTTAGAGCATATGCCGGGGCATTACCATATAAGTAAGTCTGGCACGCATTCACGTCAATGCAACCTCTTGTTTAAAAAAAGACTGTAAAACACAGCGTGCAGAGCCATCCAAAACAGCGTGCAGGGCTCACTTCCAAATGCACAAAACTCATTATTTGACGCGTTGGCATCGTTTAACACGAGTATCCAACATTGTAACAACATTTATAGGTCAGAAAAGAGGAAAAAGCATAATAGTTCCCCTTTAAAAGAAAAATTCCCAAGGAGTTTACATTTCATTTTAGCATTTTTTTTCCTCACAAGTGGAAAACATAACATAATGGATTTCCTTTTTTTCTATAAAGAAAACCACACCTGCACTTCAAAACGCACAGACACACACACACACGCACACAGATTTGATCCTACAATGGCCTAGTTAAAACCCTCATACACAAACCCCAATACAAATTCAAAGGCTTACTGTCTCTCCTTCTTTTTTGTGAACACATACTTAATATTCTTGTTGCCCTCTCTCTCACTTTCTTGCCCTCTGCCTTTCACTCTCTCCTGTCTGTCTTTCTGTATGTCTGCCTGCCTGTCTGTGTCTTTTTAGCACACACTTTCTCACTCACTCACTTTCTCACTCACTCACACACACACACACACACACACACACACACAAAGGTTTGCCCTTTCTTTCAGCTTAAGCAGAGATTGTCATGGAGTCATGCAAAGTTTCAAGTAAAGAACGTCAACCAAGCACGTCAGATTAATACAAGGCTGGCTCCACTAGATAGAGCACACACACACATCAAACACACACGCACTTTCTAAAAGACACACACACTTTGATTTGCTAAGACCCTGACTGACTGACACATCAGACATGAATGGATGGCGTAGAGAGAGAAAGAGAAAGGAAATGGGATGAACAGCTGGGTCCTCTGAGTTCAGAGAGTGCATATTCTGAGTAAAAATTAGTAATTTCAGAGAAAAAGAAATGTAACAGGGACCATAATTACTCTAATTACGCAACATAACTAAGCTTACTCTACTTGGACAGAGACACAATTTGGAATAAATGCATCTAAACAGCAGTGACTTTTGAGTGGTTGTTGAAAAATGCTGGACCATTTTGCTCCTTTCCCTCTGATTTTCTGAGCTTCAGCTGACGTAGAAACACAACCCTGCAGCTCAGCAGTGTTTGAGTTTATGAAGAAAAAAAAAACATCATTGTATGCATGAACATATTTTAAAACTTGGAGTCAAAAGATCAATGGGTGGTTATTGGCAGTAAAGTAAACTTTAACCTTACACTTTGCACACAGACAAGTAGACATTGACAATTACCTGTGCTTAGGTTGGACCAAACTGATATTCAGCCAAATACTGGACCAGACCAGTGATACTGAATTTTACCACTAGGGGCTCTAACTTCTGTTTGGTGCAAAGTGGCGCACAGCGTAGCTCAGCTATTTCCCAACCACTGCCATTGTCATTTCCTCACCCAGGTCCAACATTGTGTAGGTAGAAAATGTACTTGTGCCCATTTGTGTGCTGATGGGTGTGTTGGTCTTAAAAGGAGGTGTTGTCAGGTGAACTGCTGTTGCATTGCTATCTTGAGGCCAGAAAGTGATTGTGCCATTGACCAACAAAAAATATCAACAGTAGCAGTAGTAGTAGTAGCACAGTATTTTTCTGCTATTCAAAGGATGCATTACTCAGATAGTAAATTGTGTCTACATAAGAGGGTTCACAAGGTGCACACACACTCTGCTTCTAGGACACTGCAGTCAATCCATGGGTCATTGAAATTAACACTCTAATTAATAGTGGATGATTTCAGGTGGGTGAAATAGGATGATGCTTATGTGCACAAAAGAGAGAGGCACTGAGCCTATTTACACACAGCAACTGTAACTACTGATTCTGTTAATCAATGCCCAGTGTTCTTCTAAACATCCACAATGTCTCGCACTTGCACAGTGGCAGTTCATACAGTGAAACTGTTTGGAGTAAAGCAGCGTAAAAATCCTGACTTCAATCAAAGCTGTCTAAAATCCGTCATTCAAATAGCAATACACCAGAGGATGCGCACCTGGTTCTTAAAGGGTATGGGAGATGACACTCTGATTGGCTAAATACAACCTCTGTTGCACCTTGCACCTTACTTTCACCTTATATTGTGCACTGATTAAATACGTAGTAAAGGTGAGCTGGACAAGTCCTAAATGCCCTTGCGCCATGCACTTTAGAACATGCGCTATAGTTCGTCTAAATAGCGCCCTCGGTGTCGCAGGTGACTGAGCCGCTCCCAAATGGAACATAATGACAGACCATGAATTAGAGTGGAGATGCAAGTTAGTAAGTTTAACACAACACATTCCTGCAAATCTTTTACACTAACTGTTCAGAAATTAGTGTTGAGTTTGTGTTAATTGTGCAATGCAGTAACTTTAGCAGAGAAAATGGTGGCCTGGTAGTTCAGATGGTAGAGTGTGTGCCCCATGTAAGTTTTGAGTCTTCTGTAGTGGCTGTGTGTTTGACTGCAGCCCTTTGCTGCGCGTTACTCCTCAACTTTCTCTCTGTTCCTGTCGTCACTTCAACTGTCCTGCCGAGTAAAGGCATAAAAGCCCCCTAACTTTCAAGCAATGTTTTTCACAAGCTACTTAGCAATTTAGCCCTACACCATCTGATCAACTGTGATGCTCACTCTGTTATGTTGCAGACATTTCCCATGACACTTCCTTGTGCAGGAAAACATAAGCAAACTTAACAAACTACTCAGTAGTTGGAGTTTGCCATTTTGTGTTCCAAAATGCAAATATTGGTATATATTGGTAATTGTTATTTTTGTGCTGGATTATAGTTTTACCCATACATTTCTTGACACCAGCTGCCGCCCTGCATTGAACATCATTGTAGGACTAACAATGCTGAAATCTCCTTTCATCTCTTTAATAGTAATCACAGCCAACACCAGTTCAGTCAATTAGTGTCGAAACCAACCAGTTTAAGTTTGTACACAAAATCGGACCAGAGAACTGGAAACCCAGCCCCAGTGAAGTGCCATACAGCAATCCAACACCTGTGTAATACGAACACTTACACATATAGAAAACAATTGTATAAGCCAGTCAATGGTTGTGTTTATTAGCAAAGAAATGTGTAAATGTCCCAAAATTAGTTCTGTAATGATCAATTGCTGGAAAATACTAAACATTACAGGTTTAGCATGAAGTGTTATGTAGAGTACAGCTTCGCTGATCTTTGTTATACACAGCACTTGACCTCTCTCGCCCTCCACTCTCTGTCTTTCTCTCTCTGAATATTAAAAAGCTGACAGCAATGTGGCCATTAATATTAACACTCTCCATGCATATGTAATAACATTTAGTCATCATGGATTCAGCACTTCCTCTGAAGGAATAGCGTGACTTGATGAACAGTGAAAATGTTTTTTACTCACCAGGTAGTTAGCCATATTGTAAAGCAAAGGTTTCTACACTGATAGTTTCGTTAGCTTCATCAGTGAGATGATTGTCATCAACTGCAACCCAAACTCTTTACTTTTGTCTCTCTCTCCTCTCTGTCCCTCGGTCTCACTCTCCACCTGCACTGCTTTTCACAGAGTCGTGTAGTTAAATAATTGAAGTGGCCGCTGCGTTGAGTCTTGGTTAAAATAGAGCCGACGTTTGCAGTGGAGCACTTGATAGCTGACCTCTTCAACCTTCCAGATTCAAGTCTGAATAAATCCTCTGCACTGCTCTGCCATGCTGACGCTACCACAGAGTCATTAATATTGCTACAAGCCATTTATGTCATAGCAGGTTGCCTGGTATTCATCAGGGTGGGAGACAATGACATGTTGAATTTGCTCGTTTTTCTTACTGTGCATTTGTCACAATGGAGATAATGTTTCAACATCTTTTGCAAGCTAATTTTCAAACTCTGTCCTTTCTATTCCATCTCTCTCTCTCTCTCTCTCTCTCCCTCCCTTTCTCTTTCACACGCTGAAGAGAAATGCAGTTGAACAAGTGAAGCACTTTTACAATCAAGTGTACAGACGAGAGCCAACAATGGCAGTGGAGTGGAAAGTAACGAAGAGCAGAGCTCTACTTGGCCTTTGCTGGATGGTCTGTCTGGACATTTAAACACTTCACATACACACACACACTCACACATATATATGCTTCGTAGCTGCTCTTATGTAAAACTGCACACACATGAAGAGCCAGGGGGAAGACTACAAACTCATACTGTATGCATAAGGTGACTGAAATTACACATGACTGTGTGTATAAATGTCAGCAACCTTAAGGATGTTGATTAAGAAGGATCCTATAATATATGTAGGGCCAACAAGTCTAAAGCTGTTTTAACATATGCACTCCAAATTATATCCTGAGAACCAAGTCTGGACATCATCCAAATGAACCTTTTCACACATGCACCATGCATGAGGAGATTGGCCACCTTAGATGTGTTCACATATGTTAGAAATAACATATGGTTTAGGTGAGGGGTGGCGCCTGCAGGGCGAGGAGGAGGATTAAGACTCATCAGTAACAATTACTGTTTTCACACTGATATCAATACAGAGTCGATTAATTAACTAATTGTGATGGGAGCAAAGAAGGATGATAGATATGAAGAACAGCTGACTACAGAGTGCAGGCTCATCAGTGATACTTTTTTTCCCAGGATAGTGAAGGCATGTCAGAGTAGGGACGGATTTACTTTGTCATCCTGGGAAAAAATAATCACTGTCTGGCGGCAGAGACACTTCGTGGTGTGCTGCTTTTCTGACTGTATTCTGATGTTTTTGCATCACTGGTGATAAAGAAAGGCATTAAAATGTGAGCTGAAACATATTAGACTCATGCAGGCTCATACTATTTGGCAGATGGACGATACAAGCGAGCAGCTGCACATTGAACAGCATCATCAACACACCCTCTTGTTCACTCCGGACAGTTAGCTGTTCTTTTCACACATGCAGCTCACCTACACTTAGGACCTGGGAGAAGGCAGGGTTCAGTCTGGGCCAAAAAATGTGGACATCTGTGTTCATACATATACCTCCTCCAGGTAGGTTCTAGATAATTACAGAGTTGCAGTGCAAGTGTGAAAGGGGTTTATGAAATAAACATGGAGTTGTAATAAATATACATGCATATGATAAACATGCTAGACACTAAATCATATCAAACTAGCTGACAACACAGCTTCATTCTGGGGGCCAAAAAGTTTGAGAACCAAAGATCTCACTAAACTTTCTTATCCGGCTCTGATTTCACCTCTTGAAGTTGTCACACAGAGGTTTTAAGAATTTCGGGCTCCTGGTGTTTGAACTTATTTTACTTCTTTAAGTTGTGAAGAAATAATAGCTAAAGCTTTGCTTACAGGCCAAAATTGTATTTTGGCCTCAGTGGCTCTGGTGGCAAAACTCTTTTAGATAGACATCTCTGGTTTGCTGACTGCCCGGAATTGAATTTGTTGCATGAGCAGGCAGAAAACAACCAAGCGACTGCTGGCAATCTGCTGGTTTGGTTACCACATGCACAGATGCAGACACACACAAACACACGAAGCAGAATAATCCTTGACTGATTTCGGTTCTCACAGTGAAAGCTGTCAACATAGGCCACAACTCTACAACCTAAACAGTGGGAGAGTGTTAGTGAATTGTGTGTGTGTGTGTGTGTGTGTGTGTGTGGTAGTATCTGTGAGTCTGTGTGGTCAGTGATTTTGTTGCACTCCAGTTGTGGAGGGAATTTGACTGCTGATATGCTCATTGCAGCCCAGGGCCAGACAAGTGGATGTGGATGTGTGTGTGGGGGGGTGGGGGGTTTGGGGGGGGAGGTATGTGTCTCTGTGTGTGTATGAGTCATTGGTGGTGAGAGAAAGCGACATTTGGGTAGGCAGGAAGTGACCTGTATCTCAAAACTGGAAGCGACACAACTGGTGACCACACACACGCACACACACACACACACGCGCACACACACACACACACACACACACACACACACACACACACACACACACTAAGAGACACTATGGTGAGTTGTTGTCTCACGACTTGTTTCGTAGCGAATCCATGCTTGGATGAACCACAGCAGAATGTCCCAAAACCAGAAAGAGACAGACTAAGAGGAAGAAGGAGAAACAATGTAATTTTACACTTTAAAAGGATGCTCACAATCTCTCTTTGGCTGCAGGCATGTCCATGAACATGTTACATCAGGAACTAAGTGAAAAAAAAAAGATGTACCCACATACAGTACAGTGTTTTATTTATCTTAATATATGTAACAAATATTGGCGCTGCTGTGTAACATATTGTGGTTACTTTAAATTGTTTAATGACACATTGACACAAAATCATGTACATGTAACTGTGTGATACATATTAGCTACATATTTATATACATGATTGTCAAAATAGTTGGCAATTATTTAATAATCAATTAATAATTGATTCATTGTTGCAGTTCTACTTACTTATGTGACTCAAGACCATGATCACATGGTATAGAGTACAAACAGACACAAACCCCAGTCTCCTGGGTTAAAGTCCTGTGATTGTTTGAGCCATTTATCCACCCTACCTTGGTGTGAACATGAGCTTGTGAGCAGTTTGATCCAACAGGGATTTTTCCGTCTCAGCTTCTTTCACAGTGACATGCACAAGGTTGCATTTGTGGAATGCATGTAAACTGCTGAAAAAACATGCAGGGGCCCGTTTCAGGGTGTGTATATGCATGTGTGCTTGTGAGCGAGTGAAGCAATATAAGAAAAATACATTTTGTGAACATAATTTTTAAAATGATAATGGACAACATTAACTGAAAAAATATATATTTTACAGTACAGTGCAATGCATCACAGACACTTAATGACTTAGAAAAACTTTAATGTCCTCTCAGAGGGAATTTGTTGTACAACACAGAAACATATAGACCCATTAAAAGCACATCAGACAGAAACAACAATAGTCTAAGATCATCTGTAGCACCTCTCCTAAATATTATCACAGTCCAGGCAGGCATTAAAGTGCATGTCAATAACTATGTAACAACAAAATAAACAGTGAGTATTCTGCACAACCCCTTCATGTGTTTCACATCCCCTAGTCCATGTATTCCACCAGAATTGTAGTGGCTATTGCATCTTGTTTAATAGAGTTATTGAAATGGGAATCAATTAATTTTTTGGTTGGCTTTGGTCTTCGGGTATTTATACCTGCAACCAGAAGGAAGAGGCTGGATCACCACTGAGAGTGGGTGGGATGTGTCCATGCAGACCTTGCCTGCCTTCTAAGCCAACCTGCTCAGCAGCAGGTGGTACAGGTCAGTCTGCTGTTGCCCCATGATTTTCACACAGGTCTTAATTTTTCCTACAACAATGCAGGATACTCTTAATAAAAGATTTGTAAAATGTTGGTGTTGGTGTAGGTTTTCAAACCCCCCAAAAAGAAGCAGCTTTACTGCTTCATCCATGTCTACACAGGATGCATTCAGGCACAGCATTAAGTGTTGGTCATTTGTGTTTTGACATCGCTCAGAGCCACACACAGTCACTGAAGTTACACACGTAAAACGAAGGAACTTGACCTGAAATGGCTGCGTAGTGTTTGCATGAGTGAAATGTGAGTCGTTACGTGGGGAAACTGCTGGATTGATTTAAACAGAAGTGAATCTGTACTGTCAGAGACATGTTGAGGCCAACGACTGAAAAACGCAGTCGAAACACTTTCTCTGTAGACACTTCGTTAATGTGAACAAGAACCAGTAGGTCAAAAGAAATCATCCACGTCTTGTTGAGCCATCTGTCACCTTTAGGTGGTTTTGATGGATCCTCTATTGCTGCTGTCAGTACTGTCTTCTGGACTGTCTGCTCTATGAAACATCTTTGGACTGAAATGAAGGAGACAAAGTGAGAGAGACACCAGGCAGAGAGTGAAGGAGAAATACTTATGCATGTCTTTGCCTAATGTTACCTTGTGTGTGTGTATGTGTGTGTGTGTGTGTGTGTGTGTGTGTGTGTGTGTGTGTGTGTGTGTGTGTGCGTGCGTGCGTGCGTGTGTGAGTGTGTTTTGATCAATGAGCAAGGCGTCCATGCAGTCAGCCTTGTTAATGTGTCTGACTGGGAATGACCCTTAAGGCGTGAGGAAGGACAGACGCATTAGGGAGACAGAAAGAGAGAGGGAGGAGAAATAGAGTGATAGAGGAGAGAAACAGAAAGCAGTATTTTCTTCAGGGTGGCGTCATCCTTCCAGAAGAGCTTTTCTCAGACTTTAAACTAAAACTGCTGCCCCAACTGGATTGTACCCGACACGAAACAGCCATTTTCATGTTGTCAAACACTCTAAATCACCAACTGTAGAGACAATTAAGACTGCTGATCAAACACCAGCTCTTGATGTGACTGGACAATAATGCACCATCATGTCTTAAATCAAACAGTCACATTCAGCTTTCTACCAAACAGAGGGATCATAGAGAGGGCTGGGACTATTTTCGGCCTGCAGCGTTCCAGTTTTAACTTCTAAAATGTGTTTTCAAACACTGAGTACACTCTGACAGAGTGCTATCAGAGATCCTGTTCATTTATTCAGAGCGTCACACCCCCACTGCATTCTGGCCAAGGAGAAGAGTTCAAATTTCACCGGAGTGAATTCTATTAAGGTAATCAGATAAACTTGCTGGCAGGAGAGCTGCCACTCTGCAACGGTGAAAATACTACGCCTCTCCACTGCGTACACAGCAGGGAGGGAACATCAACTTCAAGCAGGTGGCTGACAGTAGTTATTAACACTCATAATCTTGTTTTTGTCACATGCTAACTGAATAGGTTTTACTCAGTGCCACTGGTTAAACACTCCCAAAAAACTGCATGATTTTAAATAAACAGTTCAACATTTACAGGAAATATATTTATTTGCTTTCTTGCAGAGAGTTTGAGGAAAAGATTGATACCACTCCTACATTTGTATAGTAAATATGATGCTAAAGCCAGAGGTGGGAAGTAACAAAGCACAAATACCTTGTTACTGTACTTTAAGGAGAAATAAGTAATTACTGTAATTTATCATAAAATGACCATGATATATCATCAGACATTAAGGAAACATACTATGTTGAGATACTCACTTCTCTGACATCAACGCTACAGCTGCGGTGTCGTCCTTTGAAATTTTGATTCTGTGCCAGAATACATGTTTTAATTTACCTTTTTCATGTTAATTAGAGTTAAAATGAATGCCAAATGTTTGTCGATTGACTAAGTGTCTCTTTATGAGTTGTATGAAATCATGGATAATCTCGTAGAAGGAGTAGATGTTTATAAAAGTTAAATTGAGCAAAATGTTAATGGAGTCTGGCAGTTAGTCACTGCACTCTGATTTTTAGAGCATTTAGCTTTTGGGGTAATTGGCTTAACTTTACAGTGAGAGACAATTGACAGCTGATGAACTTACAGTATAGGACTTGTCATTACTTGTTATTGTCAATTTACAATGTTGTGCTCGTCTTGCGTTCCTGCAGTGTTTCTGCAGCCTGTCTGAGCTTTGTTGAGTCTGAGGAGGAGGGGTGGGAGGAAACAACTTGCTTCAACTAAAGAGCACTTAATAGGGATTCAACCTATTCAACATATCATCTATCACTTATACTCCCTAAATTTTAACACAAGTATCTGTACTTTTATTTAAGTGTTAATGCACTTGCGGGAAATTATTATTGTTATTTTTTATTTTTTAGCATTGTGCTCCATTTCCCCAACACCAAGACCGATTTCAACTTAAATGGATGGGGCAATAACACATAGAAAAGACGATTTCTTGGTTTATGTATCAGAGCATATCACATGACAAAAGCAATGTAAAACATGTAACAAGATGAAACAGTCAAGACAGGGAGACTTGACCACCATGAAAAAGTAGCAGGTAGGAATGTGCTTCACACAGCTACTTTTCACTTTTATACTTTTTTTTTTTTTTTTTTTTTTTTTTTTTTTTTTTTTTTTTTTTTTACTTTTTATACTATGAGTATACTTTGGAGCCTGTACTTTTTCATAAGTACCTGTACTTCTACTTGATTAAAGAATGTGTACTTTTGCCATGTTTTGCTAAAACCAGGAAATGTTTGCTTAGTTCAGCATAAAGGTTGAAAACAAGGGGAAACAGCCTGGCTCTGCCCAGAAGAAATCTGCCTACTAGCAATAATGCTCTAATGCTCACAAATTAATAATATCTTGTTTGTTTCATCTCTGTAAAGTCCCACCGGGTTTTACTGATGTGCTGGACTGTTTCTTGCCGTAATGTAGGTTGTTTTTACATGCAGTATACAGATACTATATGTGTGTGTCACTACTGTATCTTACAGTGTGGAAAGACATCTGACCTTAAACTACTCAGGAGAATTTCAAGGGAGCGAGCCAGTTTCAAAAGGTTAAATGATGATAATGCTTATGGTTTTATAACTACATGCACAGAGATTTGGCACTGGAGATGCTAATACTACTTATTTAGCTTGTTGAGCCAAAAATCCAGAGATTGCTCAATGTCCAACTCAGTCTGGAACTGGCTGTGTTTGCCAAATCCATCTGTGTTATGGCTGCAGCTCTGATTGGTAAATGACAGGACACATTGAGAGCTGGATGTGACTCCTGGCTGACTGACTGGCTGGGTGTCCAAAGCTGCTCTAAAGGGGATTGTTCAAATGTAACAAGGGGATGATGACTGGGGAAGCATTGTTTTGCTCTTTTTTTCTTTTTCTGAGAAGAGAAGCATACTGTCTATAATCTGTGTTAATGCCATGATCCAGGATTTATTTGGTAATTTAACAGAAAAGCTTCTGTAAATATTAAAATTCAAATGATTTGGGATGACTAACAAGTCTGATTGTTTTCTCCTTGTTTAAGTCTAGAAGTTCATTTCAAAAATCTAATATTACATTAATATGTGTGTCTGAAAACATAGAGACATAAAGAGGGTGGGAGTCTTTTAATCCCCTCCTAAAACCCATCCCTGTCTTCCTGTTAGGTCCATACCACCTGTTACACTAAAAAGAACGAGATGTGCATTGTCCTAAGCTGAACTCAAGGAGGTGGTGTAAATGACACGTCTGTAAAAGAAAAGTTTAATATGGTTCATCCTCAAATCATTAAATGCCACCGTCAAAACAGCAAAGTTAACTTTTGTTTCAATATGTCAGGTTGTCATAATGTGCCATAACGGGAATGCCAGCTTTGGAAATTACATTGACAAGGTTAAGGCAACTTTTCAACAATCATCTGTCCTTAATATCAGCTGCAGTGTAGAGAATGGCCCACTGGCAGTGACAGAGATAAAACAGCTTTACCTGTTAAATAGCAGCAATAACAGAACTTGCTGACATTGAAAGGGCACCCTCCCAGCAGTACAAAAAATACCCAAAATCAAGAGTAATGGTGAGAATGTTGACAACAGCACACTTAGATGATAGAGGCTTGACAGCACAGCTTCAGTTATCTTCCACATCAGGACTACCTGCACTGACAGGGTCAGGGCAACCTCTCAGCAATGCAAAAATATCTTTTTTAACTCAACAAATTTCAAACATACATTGTCTCCCTTCAAAAACCAACATGTCTTATTCAAAGTATAACAGTTTGTTTTTTGGTGATTCAAGGCACTTAAGAGCTGCATGAGCCTGCTTTCTTTTTCTCATAATATATCTTATGCATATAGGACCTGTGTTTTTTTTTCTTTTTCTGAGCACTAGTGTCTTTTTTTCATTCATTCCCAATGAGAAGCAGCATGCTGCCGCCTAGAGGAAAGGTGCTGCACCCTGTGTATTTTTAAAGAGTGCTCTGCCTTTTTTTGCAGCCACTCTGAGCATTTCTAGTTGAAAATCTCTGGTTGGTGCTGGTGCTGTCACTGTCACTTTTTTCAGGCAACCAATCATATATCAGATAGGGATTCGTCACCCAGGTTACCAGAAAAAATGGAGGAGAGGCTTGTTCTGCCTGTGTCAGGCAGATACTATAAAAGAGACAGAAAAGCTCATTAGCAGGGGCAGATCGGTCGGACACTGCATGTTGCTGGTGAGTGTTGTGCTTTTATCACCCTATTATAAATGCATTGTTAGCTGTGTATTCAACTCTCTGTTAACGTAGCATTAAGTCAGCTTCATAGCTAATGTCAATCACAATGTCACACCCACACATTTTTGTCCATCACCCCACATACACTTCATCCCACCACTCCCCAGTGCCCTGCCATCAGTTTTCTGACAGAAAAAATGCTATATGGACAAGAGCCCTAAGGATGGCAATGTCAGTCTGTCAGTCAGTTGTCCACTTTGCTCCAAACTCATATTAAACCACTACTGGAAAGGAAGGCCATGAAGTGTGGTACAAATATTCATGGCACCCAGAGGATGATTAGTTACTCTGTTGACCTCCTATTTTTCATCTAGCATGATCATCAGGCTAAATACTAAATATGACAAATATCTAATATCTTTTTGGGGTTATTTGTATTAAGTCACTCTGCTAATTCTGTGTTCCTTATTAAGCTGTGCAGTTTACTGTGAACATTATATATTCCAGTAGGAATAATTCCACAACATTACTATGGACTTGCAGAATTAAGTTTACTGTTACATATGATAATTATTATTTATCATTTACAGAACGTTAACAGTTATTTTAATTATACATTTACATGTATAGTATTTAAGTTGTTTCTTCGTGTGTCCTTTGCCTGAGAGCTAATTAGTTCTTACCTGGCATCATTTAGGAGGCACAGGTATGAGTTTAAGAGAGTGTTTACCCTCCTGTGAAAGAGTGAATCTGGGTGTGCTGTCTATGGGTGCACTCTGTGAGTTTGTTTCAGTTTTACATTCACTGTTAAACAATTTTACTGACAGCTGCCAAAGAGAGATGCAGGCCAAAGCTTTTCCCCCTCACTACTTTACAGCATGCCTCTGCAGTCATTAGTGGATGACGTTGAGGACAATGAGTCTCTTGCTGATCATCATGACATAACCAGGAAAAGAGGGTGAGCATTAGCAAACTCCTTGAACTCTTTGTCATTTTGTTGTTTTGGATGTTTTATCAAATTGCTAGAGTTGTTCTGCTACTTTTCATGATGTGGTATTGGGTGCGGTGTATCGGAATAGTTTTATAAGTACGAGAATGAGTACATGACGACAGTATTGGACTGATACCCAATGATTGACCCAATGACCAAATACCTACAAGACAAATGACACTCCCATCAGCCTCACTTGTACTTTGTTTTAAGCGCTAATTATTGCATTATTGGCATGGTAACACACTAAATTAAGATGGTGGGCATTGTAAACATTATACCTGCAAAACATCACATGTGAGCATATTAGCATGCTGACATTTTAGCTCAAAGCATCGCTGTGCCTAAGTACAGCCTCACAGAGCCACTAGCATGGCTGTAGACTCTTAGTCGTGTTTTGATGTGTGCGTTTTGCACACTGACAGAATTGAAAATGTCACAGCCTATTGAACTGCACGTAGACTGGGACAACTGATAAAACTTGTACCTGGCTGCATCCACTTATCCCACATATCTCCACCTCTGTATGTTACATCAAATACAAACTGAGGGAAATATTGATGTTTTCTCCCCTATACACACCTCATAGCTACACTAAGGTATACCATGTAGGAGAGGAGAGGAGAGGAGAGGAGAGGAGAGGAGAGGAGAGATTGCATTAAGCCTGTGCAACAGATCAAAGTAGCAGAAAAGGATTTGAAGTCTATGGAGTGTCTACCATGTGTGTGTGTGCTTTATTGATGAAACATAAATATTCCAGGTTGGCTTGGGTTGTTAACTGGACTCTAGTGTTTTGGCCCTGAACCACTCGTACCACAACCTATATGACTATATGTTGTTAAAATATAACTACTCTGTAATTAATAACTAATATATAATTATAATAATAAAGAATACCACAATTACCACCACAAAATACAACCCAATCCAGTTTCACAGAGCAGGAGACACACCACATCTGTTCTTACTCTGGATCTACCTACACACCTTACCATTCCTCCTACTTTTGTACTGTACATGCAGTTCATGAGCTGAGTCATGATTTGTGAAAGTAAATAGCCCATGGACTGACAGCATGAAGACAGACTGGTAATAAAACAAGCCAGTTATCTTCACTCCATAAGACCCTCTTGTGAAATGGAAGATGGAGGAGAGTGGGATGGAGAAAGAGATGACAAGGTGCTTCTGAAAGGTAAAGAAGGAGCTAAAAGGCTGCAGGCAGACATAAATGGACTTTCTCTGCTCTTCTCACTCTCATTACCTCTATCACTATCACACGATTCTTATAAATCAGATGATGAGTGCAATTAAGCCATTTTCACGACTCCATAAAGCAAAGGCCCCTGCTACAACCCATGTGACATCTGTTTATTTGCAGGAATGACAAAGAAAAACAAATGTCTCAAACACAGCAACAAGAAGAATAGATAACACGTGAACATGATTAGTCTTTGAGCTGTGATTACAGCACATAAATGTCCTGATTGCTGTCTGTTTGGCTGTGATCACATGCAACACTTTCTTCTTTTGTATTTCTAGTTTTTCACTAACAGACAAAGCAGGAGCTCAAAGGGCACAAGGCTGCCTTGCAGCTGCAGCAGTACAAGCCACCTAACCTGAAATAACAAAGTGGATAATATTGTCGGGGGAAAAACAGAAAGAAAAGATCACAGAGGATGTTGCTGTTGTTTAAGAGCTATGTCATGATGGTGTCTATTTCAAAGCATTTTCCCTAATAATATGACATACTAAAAGCCTAGCCAACTAAAGTTTCTTTCACATATGCACTCTACTCAATGTCCTGAGAATCAGATCAGGAAATTAGCTGAAGATGCCCTTTTAGATGTATAGAAACCAACACTTTACACGTGTTGGAAATGCCATATGATTTAGGCGAGGGGTGGCACTTGTGGAGCGTGCAGGAGGAGGGAGACACTTCCGTAATGATGACTGTTTTTGCACTGATATTAATACAAACCAAGTCTCAAAATAAAAGCTACTACAAGGAGTTTTTAACAAGTTGTGAAACAGTCTCAATTAAAAATGTTGCCTCTATATGAACTACGTAAGTTTACGAAACCATCTACGGGAAGGTCGGCTATTTCTGAATAGTTATTCTTAACGCCTGCCACTGGGTCAGATTCTCTGTGAAATCAGATAAAATTAGCCTGTGTGTACATGTTCACAGCCAAAGTCACAGTGAGTAGCACACTAGCCAGTTAAAATGAAGCAGGAGGAGATTTTTTATCTATTATTATTATTTATTAATTTATTTAGCTCATTTTATTTTTGATGTTATATCATTATGTTATTATGGTGGAAACACTACTGCTTTTGTCCAAAGGGGCTTGAAAATCAGCAAAATATCAAAGTTCCTTATAGCAGCTGTAACTAACTGTGATGGAAGTGGAGAAGGATGATAGACACAGAGGGTAGCGTGACTCCAGTCTGTCTGCCCGGCAAGAGAGACGCTTTGTAGTGTGCTGATATTTGCAGGACACACACTTTTATTTTCTCTGACTCATCACAAAAAATGAGAGTCACATAGGCTGAGACTGATTGGCAGATAGTCTGTACAAAAACAAAATGATCAATGGAAAAGCAATATACAGACAAGTAAAAAAAGAAAACAAAGCAGCTCCACTCTGCATCGTCATCAACACCCCTGCTTGCTTGCTCTATTCATACATGTGGCTCACCCGGACATTGGACTATAGGGAGCTGACTGGGTTAAGTACAGGGCAAATGATGAGGACATTTGCTTTCCAACATACAGTTCCTCTGAGTAATTACTAGTTAGGTGCAGAGCTGCAGTGCATGTGTGAAAGGAGCTGAAGACATGTACAGAACAGCATTAAGCACCATTAACTATTCTAAAGCACATGTTTTGGAGGAGATGTGGAAATGCCAAACTGCTCAAAACACCTGAGAAAACAAGCAGGTGTTAAAAAGTGTCGCTGACAGCCTTGATTAAAAAATTACATGCACAAACCACTGTGATTGTACTGTGATTAAGACAAAAAGCTGGACCCGTGTAAATGCCATGCAGTGATTATGCAGCGCAATTATGCTCTTCTTTGGAGTAAACATAATCACGATAAGATATCACTGCTGTCAGGTGAAACCCATGTTTCTCTAAAATGTCAACTTTTGTGCATTCAGTAAAAACACCCATATTTTAAGCTAGATGACAGTGCAGGTTTGGCAAAATGCAAAAGGTTTTTAGACGGTTTCATATGCCTGAGGGCCTGAAAATGTGTCTCGACTCGTGGGGAAGAATGTAATCACGCCGTTAATTTGGAAGCATGAAAATCACCAAAACTCAAATGACAAGATTGTAATCCATCAGCAAAGATATGAAGAGTGCTTTGCATGCAATGCTAGAGAGCAGTTAGATGATTACTGTAAGTGTGATCATGATGCACTTGTGTGTAGTTCATGTACTTCACATGATATTGCACATATGCTGGTCTGTGTTCATGGGAGCAGCCTTTGCTGTTATTTTAGCCATCATTACACTGCATATCTCATTATTTTGTGTCAGTCCGGTCCCTGTCTGTCTCTTTCTTTACCTTTCTTTGTTCCGACCCCTTCTTTTCCCTGCTGCTTCCCTCTCTCCATGAAAACGCTAACAACTTGTGGCGGGTAGTTAAGGTGAGACAACATGATGTCTTGAGTCTGTATCTGTGTGTGTCTGCAGCTTGTCTGCAGTGTATATGTCTCAGTGTGCCCCCCAGGGAGAGGTATGTGTCTCTGAATGTGTGTGTGTGTGTGTGTGTGTGTGTGTGTGCGTGTGTGTTCTATTTTTAGGCACTTCTCAAACAGAATGCATCTTGGGAAAGGTACGAGTTCAGCCAAGCGAGCATGATTCTTAGAGTCAGTTCTCTCTCTTTACTCGTTTTCTTCTTCCTTTCCTCTTCTGTACTATCATCTCTCTTCATTTCTTATTTTCCCTTACTTATTCATCTTTCCGTCCCATCTTCTCCCTCTTCGTAACTCTCTTCCTCCGTTGTTCCACAACTGTAACATGTTTGAATTCTTCTATCTACTGACAAATTGTTTGTAAAAACAAATATATGCCTACAGTTTGTTAACTACTTAGCACTGATGTCATCAAATCAACTAAGCAAATAAAAGCACTTATTAAAATAAGGTACCAATAACTAAACTCAAGTATACACGTCTATTTTTAACTACTAGCAAAGACTTTTGAATTAATGTGAAAATAACTTGAAAAGCCTCCTAGCATTATACTCACTTTGGTATTCTGTGGATGCTCTCCATCTTTCACTGCAACCCCTCCTCTCCTCTCTTCTTTCTCTCTCAGCCAGAGAAGTGCTTGGTATTCTAGGGATTGTCTGCTCTTCTTTCCTCTCCAGTCTACTCTCCTGCTCTTCTCTTTTTTTCTCACTCCTCTCCTCCTCTCTCCACACTCTCTTCACCTATCTTCTCCTGCTTCTTGATGCATCTTCTTTGTTTCTCTCTTTTGCTCCCCTCTTCCACGTATCCACTCCAGACTCCAGTCCTGATTTCTCTTTAAAAATATTATTTAAATATATTAAAAAATATGAAAGGTTTTTTCCCCATCTGTTTCTGTTACTGAGTAGGCATTAGTCTCTGGTTGTTATTCTGTGATGCAAACCATATATATACATCACATATAACTACATACATGCAATATGATACATCACCTCACCATCATGAAATCAAAATACAGATTCACGTACAAATGAGTAAACATCAGTGTAATAAGGTCATTATGATGGACCCCAGTGCACACTAGTTACTAGTTGAAGGATACACGCACAGCATGTGTGCCACCAATGTGTTGGATTTTGCAGTCAAGAGTTACTCTGTAGGCTATTTTAATGGGAAAGCAGAAGAGAGGAAGAGAAAGCCAGAACCATGGATAGCGTTCTGATGATGAAAGTCATCACATGATCAAATAGAGACTTGACATTGGACAGCATCAACATACTGTATATTACCCAGCACTCATGCATATCTGTACATGACAAAAATACCAAAAAATATAACAAAGTATTCATTTAATTGAATTCATTTATTTATTTTAAAGGGATAGTTCACCCAAAAATGAAAATTCGGTCATTGTTTACTCACCCTCATGCTGATTGAAGGTCGGGTTTAGTTTTGTAGTCCACAAAACACTGCTGGAGTTTGATAGGAAAACAGCGTTGCAGAATTTTCCAAACAGTGGAAGTGAATGGTGACCAGTTTTCGAACTTAAATAAACAAGAAAATGAAAAATATAAAATCCTCCTCATCTGGTGTAAGCCAAGTCTCCTAAAGCCCCAACATGCCAAGTTGATTTAAAAAAAAAAGAATAATTTACACCATGTTTTTAGATCCTTAGCTTGGAGCCATGTTCATGTGCACATGCATGCTGTCTGAACTGGCTGTGTGTCTTGTGACAGTTTTTTTCCCCAGTTGTTTTTAATGTTTGAAAACGGGTCACTATTCACTTCTATCGTTTGGGAGATTCTATAAAGCTGTTTTCCTGTGAACCTCCAGCAGTGTTTTGTGGGCTAACATAAAAACCTGACCCTTAATCAGGATGAGGCTCAGTAGATAATGAGTGAATTTTCATTTTTAACCGAATGCAAGTTTGTCTTTGTTGAAAGACCTGCCCTTCAATGGGCTCCCACTAGAGGTCTTCATGGGACCACACAAATCCCTGGACCAGGGATCCAACTCTGGACCCATACAAGTTTGGATCCAAGTTTTATATGGTCAATCGAGTCCAGGTTGGTGCCTGTTATATTATCACGGGTCCTGGGTCTGTGTAGCACTCTGTGTAACATCCAAGTGGATCCAAGAAGAGCCAGCCATGATGAGACAGAGCTGATCATAATGGAAGTGATGTGAGTGTGAAAACAAAAGAGAAAACCTGGATGTCTTTTACCAACTTATTTGGTGAGGATGGATTATATGCTTCGCGGCCATGCACATGGGAGAAAGCTATTAACATTACATTAGGTAAGGACACAAAGTTTTGCATTGACAACTTGTAAATTAAAGTTAACTTAACTTAACTTAACCACTGTCCCCAGTGCGACAACACTGTCTACACTGTCTGTATTTAAACCCCTGGCACTCATGCACAAACATAATTAGTGAGGTGGACCCCAACACACAGAATAAGTGACAGAGGCCACCAAGCAAGATCTGCTTTTTTGACCACAAGAGCGGAAAAGGATTGTTCTGATCTTAAAGTGACATGTCAACAGCAGTGTACTGTTTCCTTTGGCTGAGAGTTATTGAATTTGGGAGAGAAGTTGGAACTGCCCTCTAAATGCCCTCCTCCAGTGGACACCACACACTTGTATTACAGCTAAGAGGAATTACATCATTGAAAATGTTAACAGGAGTAAATAGGACAAAAATAGATTTAAAAAGAACACAGAAACTATCACTGAAAAAGATTAAATCATCAATGATGATATAACTCTCGAATATACTATTTTTAGTTTAATATTTCTGGTATCTTGTGCATTTTAAAATGTTCTAATTTATTTAATATAGTTTTATTGATGGTTTTATTGTTAGTAAGCTATGTTCAGTGTAGTCTTGCCTGTCCTGGACCATGAGCTCACCAAGGCAAGTTCCTCAAAGTGTGTTCAGATACAGCAAATTTTTGCCTCCCATCATCTGTGTGCATTTGACCTCTGGACCATTAATTCACATGAAACAGCCAATGTAGCAACTGTACAGACTATAGCTGTGCGCTAACAAGTTTCAGCCGCACCAACCATGTCTGTGTGAGAACTCCCGTGTGTTTGTGATCAGCTGAGCCACTTACTGAACTCAAAACTCCCCAGAAACCCCAGTTCTTTCTGTTATTTCCCTCCAGTCTCTTTTTTCCTCTCATCTCTGTAGGTTTATAATCAGATTTATTAAGTCCTGGCTACGCGCACATTTTCGCTCATGTTGAAACAGTTTCAACTTATATATCAAATTTGCGCCATTCTGAGTACATTCACTTCATCTTTCAACTCTATTTCTTGTACATTGAAAACATGTCTTTTAAAAACCAACAGAATCTGTGCAGACTGTCAATGAAGCAGCTGCAGGTTCACTTTCACCAATAAGCCTCAGGCATAAGGGAATCAAGCTTTACTCTTTATTTCTGTTACAGTATCTGCAGGATATAGCCTGCACAAGATGAAGTGGAAATAAAAGATGGTTACTCCATTGATACTCTAAAAGTAAAACTTTTTCCTACGTGGTATGGATGAAACTGCCTTATAATTACATGTATATAGAGAGCCACCAGCACAAAAGTCTAACATCAGAGTCCAACAAAAAGCACAAAAAAAGTTTGGACAGATGTCCAGTTCAGCTTCAGGTGAGAGCTGCATTTAATTTTAATAAAATATGCAGACTTTGAAATGCAGGACCCAGAAACCTCTCTGAACTCCACGCAGAATTTCATTCTGCATTCAGAACGTGCTTTTTGAATCTCATTTTAATGTTCAGACTTTTGCAGTTTCCTGTAAGGCCAGCATGACTTTGTAATTATTACAGTTCAGTTATCACAGGCTTAAAATGATCACCACAGTTTTACCAGTGCCACCAGTGTTGCTCTTTCATCACCATTTTTACAAAAGCTGGTATTAAGGTTAAAAAAAAAAGGAACTGCGCACAAATTAAATGTCATATTTTCTTTTCCTTTAACTTCTTTGAGAACTGTAGCTACTTCCCAAACTGAGACAGGCTTTTCTGAATGGAACAATGGTGCTGTACAATCATTATACTCTATAGCAATAGACTCAGTTGCCAGGTTTATTAGCTTTATTATAAGGTGCACCAAGCTAAAACTATGTGGTCTAATACAATAAATCCTCCCTTCATGAAGGTTATGGTGTTCAGCTTTTGTTGAAACTGTTTTAGAGAAACACTGATTCAACTTTATGGTCATCAAGGATCCTGCAGTCTGGCATGCTGTTGAATTCTATTGCATTACACAGAGTGAGGTGTTTCTATTATTTTGTCCACCTCATTTATATCAGTGAAGGTAGGGCAAATAACAGAAACACCTCTCTGTATAAAGCAATAATATTCAACAACACCACAAATGACATCCTACAAAATGACCAGACAGTGGAATCAATACGTCTCTAAAACATGAACATTATAACCTTCATGATGGGAAGATTTATTGCAGGACTGTTGTACAGCAATAGTTTTATCTAGGAATGAGGTACACACCTGCAAACGTTGTTTGCAATGCACATGCCCAAAAATGATTTTCACTAACTCAGAATCTTAATAATTATTTATCATGACTTTTAATGTGTATCTGGTGCTGGGGGAAAAAATCTGAAATGTAGCAGGTAACTATCTTTGCACAGGAAGTGTAGTTCTCTTTTCCCCTGCTGCCTTGACTACTTAAACATGCCAAAAAACAAAACAAAGCAAGAACAAGACAGAGTGAATGTCACTGCCAGTGCTGCAGTATTCTGCTATAATGACAGAAAATAACTGAATGTGTTACAATTATAATACAGTAGTTGTCATCTACAGTGTTCATGTACAGGTAAAACATTTCAGGTAACCTTATGTGAAGAATAACTCCTGGAAATAAGAGTTTGTAATTGCAGCAGTTGGAAGTCTGAAGTCTGATTAAGCTTCTGATTGTACCACTTTGATGTCCTTACTTGATTCTTACTAAAAACCACAAAGATTGCTTCTTCTTTTTAATGGATACTATTAGCCTAGATTTCAATTACAGGAATTATACTTGATATCAGAGTGAAAAAAAAAATCTCTACTATCACTCTATCACTCATCTGTCATCCCCTATTATAACTTCACCTTTCAAGTCTAAACCTCTTCGAGGCATGTGTAGAGCCTTTATTTGTTACCAAAAACCTCAGTAATATACTCACTAATAAGGATTTTATTATTTATGAATCAAAAAAATGTTTTTCATATGCAGTGTTCACGTGGTAATATATATATAGGTCAAACATCCTGTTTCCTTAAAGAGCGTTTAGCAGAACACAGAAGCTCCATTAAGAGGAATGATGTAACCACTTCTGTTGCCAGACATTTCAGTTAAAAGGAACATCACATTTTGTCTCCAATTTTCATAGGATGAAAAGTGATTAAATCCAGCCAAATAGGTGGTAATATCTAACATTTTGGGTTTTCTCTTTCAAAAGTTTTTGTCCCGGTGGCTCTCAAATATTTCTAATTTATGTGGTTTTGTAATGGGTCTTTAGATGATGTATGTTTTTATATGTTTATATAGATATATATATATATTATATGTTTTTAGACTTGTGTATATATATGTATATGATGTGTTTCTTTTATTTTTTGATAAAACTTAAATTCCAGTTTATGGACCAAATATTTCCCTGGACACTCTCCCTGCCTCTCTTCTTTTCCTTTTTTTTTT